>JAOYNU010045520.1:53617-77985 GCA_026745395.1 Tympanopsis confertula | reverse complement strand
AAGCAGAAGAGGCAGAAGAGGCAGAAGAGGCAGAAGAAGCACAAGTCGCGCCGAGATCCAAGAAACGAACAGTCCAACACCAGGATGCTGGTGATTCCAAGTTGGACTCGAGACCTGGTGGAGGAGAGGAATTGGACGGCTTATCTGATACCAACTGCATGATTTTTCCATATTGAACATGGGCAGCATTATCTCTTAAAAGAGGGAAACCACGACCGGCTACGGGCGAACCACTATTAAGAAATTATTAATTGATTTTGTAAATAGCTGGGTGCCCGGGAAGGAGAGGGAGGGCGCACCTGTCAGTGCAACTTTGCAGCTGGCCTCCTTTTATCTTTATCTGCATCATCCACCATCTATCATATCATCCATCATCCATCATATCATCGGCAAGCGTGGGCTCCTTTTCGCACGTGTACGTTGTTTCCCATTCGTTCCAAGTCCCAGCTGGCTCTCGCCCAATACTGCGAGGAAGTTGTATTGTATTGCCTCGTGCCTACAACAAAGAAGGGCAGTGAGTGAGTGCTCTGGACCTTTCTCCTTTGCCTTTTCTGAGACCAGAATTCAAGCGTAAAGAATAAAGAGGGATTTCCATTCATACTAGATATTCGAAAGTAACCAGATAGATATTCGAAAGCAGATTATATAATACAACATGGTGGTATCGATTGCAAGAGACACTATCAAAAAACATCCAGGCTCGGTTCTGAGCATTCCCTCGAGCAGGATCAGCCGCCTGAAGCGGGGGTGCCGGCAAGGAATGCCGAGAAATTGCGCTGCGGCCATCAGTAAGCTTCATGCTCGTTGCCTCGGCAGGTTTGGCAGCAACTCACCGCATTCCTCGTCTGGATGTAGACGCTGCCCGGGCCGGTGAAGCGGCACACGAGGCCTTCGGCGGACGTTATGCCCGAGATGAGACCGCCGGACGCGGCCCTCTCGATGGTGTACTTTGTGTTCCACGCAATGAGGTGCCCATTGTCGACGATGTATTGCTCGCCTTGTACAAGCTATCCGGGATTGATGTCAGCACCGTCACGTACTTGTTTCTCTCTCTCTCTCTCTCCTCTTCTCTTCTCTTCTCTTTTCTCTGAAAGGCATCATCAACCTACATCTTTCCGGATGATGGCGCCAAAACTCGTGATCCACACCAGCCCCTTGCCCGACATCTTGTACACAAAGAGCCCCTCGCCGCTGAACATGGCCTTGCTGAGGCCTTGGCGCTTGTAATCCTTGACGACGCCTTGGGTGTAGGCGAGGAACGCGTCGCGCCCGACGCTCCACGGCACGTCGTCGCCGCCGTTGAGCCTGATGGTGGTGACGTCGCCCAGAGTGTGCGGGGCCAGGAGCACCTCCCCGGGGCCCGTAAAGACAGACTGGCCAATGTCGCCACCAATGACGGCCTTTTTGAGGCTGAACTTGATCTGGCCCTTGAGCTGGACCGTCGGCGACATGGAGACCATGCTGCCGGGCTTGGCGGTGATGGGGCATCCGATGGCAAGCTGGATGGTCAGGATGGTGTTGCAGTCACGGTGGCTGATGCGGTAGGCGCCGCCATTGAAGGCGCCCACGTCATCGGTGGTGGCCTGGACGCCGACAAACTGGCCCGACGGCGGCGCGCCGTTGTTTTCGGGCTGCCTCTCCTGGACCGAGACAGCGTCCGAGGGTCTCGCCCCGTCAACGCTGCTGGGGAGGTGTGCCGGGGACGAAGGGCCAGACGACGATGAGGGGCCCGCAAGCGAAGGCCGAGACTGGTGCTGGTGCTGGTGGTGAGAGGCCTTTTCTGGCGGGAAAGGGTAGTCGGCTTCTGGGTGGGGGAAGGACGGAGGAGGATGGGGAGGAGCGGTCGACGCCACAGACGAGGAGCGTTGGTGGTGCTCTTGGGCCGCAGACGGATGGTGCATGGGGATGGCGTTTGGCGGAGGCGAGTATTGCGGCGGGCCGGGGAAACCTGAAGGGGGTGGGGGCGGGTACGCCGAGGGCGACTGGCCGGCGGGAGAAGCGTGCGGCGGCGGCGACGACTGCTGCAGGGGGGGTGGGTAGTTGTTTGAGTATGAAGAAGGGCTGGCGGAGACGGCAACGCCGACTGGGTGGCTGCCGAGGGCACCGCCCTCTTGTGTGGGTACGGGCACGGGCGTGGACGTGGGCGTGGACGTGCTGCCGGCGCCAGCGCCGAACCCGGAGCCGGGCTGCTGCGGCGGCGGCGGCGCAAAGCTCGGGCTCGCCAGGGGCTGGGAGAAGAACTGGGTGCGTGTCGGCGGGGCAGACATGGGCATCGGGGGAGGCGGGTAGTTTTGCCGGGTCTGCTGATTACTGCTTGGGGGTGGAGGCGAGCCTGATGATCATAATGTCAGAGGTGCGGAACACGTCAAGATGGGCGGGCAAGGACTCGGCTTACCCTGGCCGGGCGGAGCTGGTCGCGGCGACAAAAAGGTTAGTTGGCTGATGGATGGCCGAGGGGGGAGTTGAGTGCTCACGAGGATAATACGTGGACATGGCGGCCAAGGTGGCCAGGGGGCCAAGGTGAGCTGAAGTCGGCAATAGAAGGAATGATGATGATAAGATTAATAGATAAAGGAATCGGAGGAGGAGGAGGATAAGAAAAAGAAGAAGAAGAAGAAGCAATATTCAGACAGATGGCTCAAGAGGCGATCATGTGTTTTTTGCAAGTACAGGTACAAGCTACGCGGCTACGTCAGCCGCTTGCGCCGGCACGACATGATTGGATCCCGTGGGCTGCGAGCAAGCAATGCAGCGCAGAAGCATTCGGGCGGTTAAGGCTTGAAGCGCCAGCAATCGGAAGGTCAATGTGACTATTTCTCCAGAGCTGAAGTAAGCGCGTAGTTTTAGCTGGAGAGTTTGGGCTGCCCTGATCCAATAGAACGAACTTGAGTGTTTGAGGTGGCAATTCACGTGATATAGCAAATAGATACCTCGATACATGGATACACTCCCCTCAACGTCCTTCTCCGAGGACAGAGACGAGACGACGTGATATCACGCGTCACAGACCACACAAGGACATGGCCTTTACGCAACGACAAGCATGGTAAACGCCAAGTATTGCCCAAAAGCGCAGAGGGCGCAAGCACACAATCGATCAGCCCGTCTGCTGGGAAAGGCGAGTGGCAGCCCAAAGCGGAGAAAGGAGTGGGATCCAGATCCCTATCCCCGATGCTGGATCAACAACTAAAATGAGCAAGGCAGGGGGGGCAAGGGCAGGTGAGCAGAGGCGTGACCTCGAACCGGCCGGGAAAAAAAGGGCCAAAATGAAAATAAATAAAGCCTTGCCTGGGGTGGCATCACTGCTGGTCCTGCCATCTCTTTTCCGCCATGTCCAGGGCAGGGGGAGGCCAAAAAAACCCTGCAACAATGCACCGTACCAATATATGATGTTGATATCATAGGTGTCTGCTCTTTGCATGCATCCGCTCGACTAAGACATGATACGGGGTCCTACTCAGTCCTGGGAACCGGCAGGGTTGTCGACGAAAAACCTCGTCCTCCTCGGGACCAGAGACCCGACCGTCTGGGGAGGGAGACACCCGTATATCTGCTTGTGCAGCGCAACAGCGCATCATGTTACTTATCTATCCCATCCCCGGTTCGAAACTCTGTGGCGGCGCCTTGCAAGAAAGTAGGTTGTGAATGCAGTCAATGCTCTGTTTATGTAGAGGCCCCTTTCCGTTCCTTTCTTTCGAGTTGATGCATCGATCGTTGTCGTCTTCGTCGGACGATTGCGTCGGGCCGTTGGGCCCCTCGCATTGATTGCCCATCATTGGACTTGGGCTCCAACCTGGACTTGAACTTGGTTGGACTTGGGTCGTGTCCCCTTCAAACGATCGCGTCTTTTCGTCGACTGTCACCGTACCGCCGCACCGGCAACTCAGCTGCCCTTTTGTCCCCGTTCCATCGCGCCTAACTGAATCGGGCTCAGCACAGAGACGTGGACAGAGGCCTGGGGATTACATACATATATATACACACATATATACATACATATATATATATACATATATATACATACACATATATACATACACATATATATATATACATATATATACTGAGGTGCAAGGGTAATTTTTGTACCCCTGAGGGTGATTTAACTGGGGATCTAATCGTAGGGGGTATGGATTTCCAGGATCTGATATAACGTGATTTATATACAGTAAAGTATACTGGATGTAGTGGTATGGCACAGCTGACAGGTACAAAAATATGCTGGAACCTCAGTATATACATATACAGAGTACCCCCGGGGAATCCAGCCACTCTGTATCGTCAATACTACCGTGATATCCAGGCATGTCTATTCGTACCACGAGCCGGTACGTAGCCCTCTTTCCCCGATCCATGCGGCGTGGGTGGACTCTGTCGACCAAGTTGATCGATTCCAATTGAAGTTGAGGCCGACGTCCGATCCAATCGACCTCTACCATGACTGATGATGTACCTATGGACATATATGTACATGTAGTGAGTGGGAAGGGGCCGATTCCGGTCGATCCCGCAGCCCGCTCGCGTCACCTTGTTATACTTGTGTACATGTATTGCTATACGCTAGCTCGTTTTTGGGAAAGGCTTGCTTACCAGGGTTCTTTTCGATTACTGATCCTAACATAAGTATCCAACGTCCAAGTATCTACTTATGTGGCGACTGGATTAGGGGTAGATTGGATGGATGCGCAGCAGCTTGTCCGTGGGGGCTTAGTCATCCTTACAGCAATTCAGCTTTCTGTCGTGAGCGTCCATTTATCTGTCGTTCGTCGTTCAGCTGCTTGCTTCTGCTTACTCCCGCTGCTTCTCTGCTTCTGCTTCTGCTGCTTCTGCTGCTTCTGCTTCTTCTGCGTTCCCCAGCACCCGAGTCGCTGGGTCCCGAGCGGGAAAAGAGGGGCGGAGGAACACGGCATGTTCTTTTCTCCTTACCGCAGCTCCGGGTAAGGGGTGCAGAGTTGTCGTGCTCCATAGGCATCTGGCCATCTTGTCTGTCCATCCATCCATCTCTCTATGCTCATTCATCAGTCGACAAAACGTAACAAAGCTGCATCAAAAAGATCCCATGACGTCTTTATAACCGATAAGTCTGTTCGTCTCCGTCTCTCCCTCGTCTTTGGCCCGAACACCGACACTACCCTGGTGGACGACGACTTCAATCTTGGATCCCACCCCCCCAAAGAGAGAGAAAAGAGAAGAGAAGAGAAAATAACCCCAGGCCGTCGGTGAGGCCCCCTGCTAGCGTTTCCCAACTCCCACGCTAGGATGGCCTCCTGGCTGGCCGTTCCGAATGCACCCATTTACCCAGAGAGGCGGCACCCACACCAACGATGTTGTATACATACATACATACGTGTGCGATTATTACATGAGAGTGTGTTGTGGGGTGGAGCAATAAGTTCACATTCGTCCCCAGCATCCTGACCTTAATAAACCCGAGTTGGCTGCACAAATTTCATCGTTCGCGTATACTCCTCCTCCTCCTCGCAACGTCTGGTAACTCTCTGCTCCATCTGCTCGCTCTACTCTGTCTGCTCCATCAACTCCATCAACTCACTCTACTCCATCTGCTCCATCTACTCCGTCTACTCACTCTTTTCTGTCTTTCTGTCTTCGTCTCCTGTTAACACGGCAAGCAAACACAAGACAGCATAACACGTCGTAATATAACGAGCAAGTCCCGAAAGTCTGGTTCACTCACACCCCCCTCGACGAGCCAGATCGCTGCATCACCACAACCGTGCAAGGGCGCCCATGAGGGCCCCCACCCCAGCTTTGACATGAAAGAGAGAAAGAGCTCTCCCTAAAAGCCAGCAGCCGAGAATGAGATAGTCACTTGGCGTCTTCCTCGGAAGGTACTTGTCAAATATGACAGAACATCATGGCCAAGGTCCAGGCGCCTCAACTGGCCACCAACAAAAGCAAAAACAGGCTTCCTCCTCCGCCTCCTCCTCCTCCATCATCGCCGCCGCCGCCGGACCCAATGACGACGCCACTCCCAGAATCCAGAAGCGGCGCCATCCCCCCCCAATGCCGCCACGGGGCTGCTGGCCTCCCTCGGAAATGCTGTGCGATGGGCCCGAGGAGAACACGGCCCCGGTCTGCCAGCGCCGTCAACGTCCCGCCACACCAGCACAGCAAACGAGCAGAGAGCCTCATCCCACATTTACGTCCATGTCCACGTCCTCCTCCTCCATGCCATGGGCGCTCCCGGACCCCGACACCGTCCTCCCTTCAATCGAGCCTCACTCGTCGTCGGCATCGCCCGGCCCCAACCTCTTTGCCCACCAGCACGCCAAGGACCAAGACGACGACGGGACGCTTCCGCCGCTCCCGCCGATGCCGCAGTCCATGATATCCGCCGGCCGAGACGCCATGGCCCCGGCGCCGCCCTACAATCAGCCCATGATCGAGGCCCGGAGCACGTCGCCCACCAGCCAGGACGAGCTGGATTCTCTCATCTCCAACATCGCGCTGCGGCTGCGCGCGGGGCGCTACTCCAGGTTCGGCCACGACGTTCGCGCCTCCAGGATGAGCCGCGCCGGTCTGGACCCAGACACGCCGGCCTTGGGACCTGAGCCGGCAGGCGTTACCATGTTCAAGGAGATTCGCATGAGAAGGAGGCGCGGCAGAACCGACAGACCGGCCTCGAAGAAGGACTCCGCCCAGCCCAGGCCTACCAAGGCTCCCAGGCCTCCGGAGCCTCCTCCCGAGCCTCCCGAGGCGCCAGCCTTATCGGCATCGTCTCAGTCATCAGCGTTTTTACAAGGTGACCACTTGTCGTGATGGAGATTAAAACAATCACATCACAGACTCCACTCGCTCCCAGCTGCCACGTTCATTCACGAACCCGGTTTTTTTATATGTATCTCTGATTTGTTATTCCTTTTTTTTTCTTTTTTTTCGTCTTTCGATTGTTTCCCATGTTCTCATCTTATAGGCGTGGAGTTGGAGGCGTTTTTATTTATTAATTTATATACAAAAAATTCCAGTGCTCCTCGCCCCGCCTGGCACTCTTTTGGAGCGTCCGAGGAATCCTCTTTGTCTGATCCAAATCCAAACAAACGATAGACCATGGAACCGAGTCTTGCTGGTGATTACTCCCCTAGACATGTGCTGGCCGCAAGGCTGCACTCGTTTCCTCTGTCTGTCTCCCACGTATTCTTTTTTGTACGTCTTGCGCAGCATCTTCTGGATATTCGGCGTTGGTGGATCAAACCAGGACAAGACGAGGCAGAGCGGATAAATAAAGAACGGCCAGTTGGTCAACGTTGCTGCCGTAGCCGGTCTCGTGTCGTTGTGATGATCTCAAGCAAGCATGGTGTTTATTTTCTGTTGTTCTTTGTCTCATCAGTGACCTCGATAGTTGTGCCCAGTTCCCTGGAATGGGCTCCTCCCCATTCCATTCCATCCCAGACTCGTCTCCGGTTGCCATGGGAATTATTGGCCCTCGTTGAGCCATATCTTCCGCTTCTTCGCAGCTATATATGATGAAACAACAAACAAACAAACTCCAAACCATCGCAAGCCCTTGTATGGAGCGAAACGTTTAGGTGGCAGTCTGGTTCGAACCACAACACCGAGTATCCATCCGTCCGTCCGATAGCCTCGCCTTTGAGCAATGCTCGCGGCCGAGCCCTTCCTCAAGCGCGGCCCCGAAAATAGCGGCATCTGCAACCTCAGCTCGCCATGGCAGCAGGACGACATCGGCATCGGCATCGGCAACGACACCGACAGCGACATTGCCAGCGAGTTCCTCGACCAGTTCCTGGTGTTTGAGAGCCTGCAGCAGGGCGACGACCTCGAGGAAAACGACGACGACGCCTCCCACGGCAGCAGCGGCCTGACGGGCTCGTCATCGGCGACAGCGACGTCGACCTCGCCATCGTCATATGCCGCCGCCGCCGCCGCTGCTCCTGATGCTGCTGCTGATGCTGCTGTCATCGATCCGTCGCTGTCACTGTCGATTTCCTCCGACCATATATACGACTCGCCCGTCCGCAAGACGCCACGCCACGTCAACGTCCATGTCGACGATGCGTTCGGACTCGAACACTATGCCCCCGCCCCCTCTTTTGGTGGCGGCGCGTTCATCTCGGATTCGGAGCTTCTTCGACTCGAAGGCATCTCGCTCGACTCGCCCATCCGGCCGGGCCACAGCCACGTTGCGCCGACGCCGAGCCCGCCGCACCACCACCTGGCCCAGAACCATCCCTCGACGGCGCCCAAGACCAGCAACAGGTTCTTCGACGCCATTTCGTCGACGCTGCGCAGGGCAACGGCCGTGCGCAAGGCCAGGTCGACGAGGCCGCCGCCCCCCGCGCTGCAAGTCCATCTGACGCCGCGCGAAGCCAGCGAGCAGCAGCAGCAGCAGCAGCAGCAGCAGGGGCTGCCGGTCCAGATACAGCCCCAGTCCCGGGGACACTCTCACGGACAGTTTGACGCCAAGGCGTTCAAGGTGCGCGGGCCTGACAAGACACGTGCGCAGCAGCAGCAGACAAAAAGTGCCCAGCGCCAGGGCCGGCGGACGACCTTCACACAGGCCCTCTCGCAGTATGACGACGGCAGCGGCATCGGCTTCGTCAAGGGCTTCGTCGAGGACCCCTTTTATGAGGCCATTTCCTTTGATCCATATGTCCAGCAGCAGCACCTTCAGCAGCAGCCAAGAAGAAGCCAGTACGGTCCCCACGACGCCATTCCGCTCAGGACGGCCATCTCTCACGATTCGTTCAACTACCAGGCGGCCATCCTCTCGGACTCCGCCTGGCCGCCAAGTCCCACCACAGGAATCGACCCGGCCATGCTGCACTCGCCCGGCGCACCCCCGTCCACTGCCGCCTTCATCCCCGAGGACCACGTCGCCATGCTGGGCTCGTACGAGCATGGTGGCTGGTACCTCCATGACGGCGGCGGCGGCGACGGCAGCAGCGTCGACCATCATGCCGGCCTGGACATTGCGATGCTGCAGCATCAGCAGCAGCAGCAGCACTCCGCCGCCTGGGGTCCCAGCGGCCTAGAAACGCCAGGGCTCACCATCCACATGCCCAAGCCGCGGTCCTCGCAGCCAACAATCGTGCACAATCTCACCTGCTCCGCCGCCGCCGCCGCGTACGCCGTCTCTCCGCCGCCCCCCGCGCCTCCACACTCCGAGAGACGTCCTCGGCCACGAGCCCCGTCCTCTGGCGCGCGGCACCATCATAACCACCCCCACGGCCATGCCCACACGCCGCTGCGCAAGACCCGCCTCCGCAGCGCCAGCGCGTCGCCCACGCCCGCGCCTGGCGGCCACGTCTCGGGTGGGACCTCGACAACCGTCACCCCGAGCGGTCACGGCCACGGGTCCTACGCGAGCGGGAGCGTCAGGAAGCGCCGCTCGCTGAGCAGGTCGCGCAGCAGCACCGGCCTCAACGGCTGTGGAGGAGGAGGAGGAGGAATAGAAATAGGGTTTGTCAATTACACGCCCAGCGATGCGGGGACGCTGATGATGGGGGTGGCGCCAAGCGGGAGCGCAAAGACAAAAGCGAGGAGAGAGAAGGAGGCCGAGGAGAGGAGGCGGAAGCTGAGCCAGGCTGCGGTCAAGCTGGTGCGCGCGGCGGGCGGGGACGTCGACAAGCTGGTCGAAGAGGGCTTTACGATTTGATTGCTGGGCAGGGCTGGAGATTCTGGGCAATTTGGAGACTGGCAGTCGTCGGGTCTATTCTCGATAGGGGGCCGAGGGAGAGTGACTTTGGGATGATGAGATGATGTCTTTGCGAGATGGGGGTATTTTCTTTGTCATTTACATTTCTCTCGCAAATGTCTTATTTTTAGTGATTCGTTGATATGCTTTCTGACACCGCCTAATACTATCTATCTATCTATAAAATCAGTGTCGGTCACCAGGGGCACATGACCATTGTGAAGGCGAAATCATCCATCCACCGTATACCAGCACTCTTCTCAACGTTGCTCCGTAGGCCATCTTGATATCTCCATAGGACGGGACGTGCATGTATAAGTACACATACACATACACGTATACCACTATCAGCACACAAGCCCTTGTTCGGATTTTCCGTCCTACCCTACCTCTCCTACACGGCCTCTCTCCGGCCAGGGAAATCCATACATTCCATAGTACCGAGCCTCCCTCCATCAACCTCATCATCGTCATCAAACTCCTCCGCCATGTGCTGACGTGCCGCCCTCCCTACCTTTGATACGCCTGCACTGTTGTCTTTTTCTACGTCTCACAGGCCATGTCTCCGCCTCTCCACGTACGTACCGATTCGTCTGTGTGATGCCCAAGAATTGGTCATGATCAGGCGCAGCGTGGGTGCAAAGGAGAATGTGACTGCCCGTAGGACAAACCACGTACGTATTGGGCAGCATCTGGAGCTCTCTCTTTCCGTATTCCACGCCTTGGTGTCCATGTTATCTGTACGAGGGATGAGAGAAAGAAAAGACGAAGAAAGACGAAGAAAGACGAAGAAAAGATAGTAAAAGGCTAAGAAAAGACACTAAAGGACAAGAAAAGATACTGCACGCACAAGATAAAGCAGATAGAGAAAAAGAAACAGAAACGTAATAGATGACATGACATAAAGCTGACAGTTGTGGCGTCGTCGTCGAAAAGGCCATGACAAGTCATTATCCGATCCAGGTACCGACGCCATGATTCCGGCAGGGGGCCACAGCACACTCCGAAACAATGGCGAAATTCTCAACAACAAAGCGCCCGTCTTCTGTGCTGGCCGACACAGGCATGGTGGCGGTGGCGGTGGCCAGCGGTCGAGGCAGAAGAGGCAAAACAGACCGAGGCAGAAAGAGATAAAGTAGAAAGCCATCGGTGGTATGACCCGACATGATGGGGAGGGGGGTGGGCAGGAAATGGCATCTATCCAATCATCGGGCCCTTTTCTGAGTAGGTCGCGAATAATGTCTGCGTGAGATGATTGCAAATGGGCTTTGGGGGGAGTGCGTGCGCAAGCGGGCATGCGAGGAGCCGATCACTGCCAGCTGGAGGTGATTAGATGGAGGGGGCTTCGTATCGTTCACACCACCCTCCAGGCGGACTTGTCTTGGCAGATTTGTTTGCTCGTTGCTGTGCAAGTGAGTAGTGAGCTCTCTCTCTCTCTCTCAAGCAAGCAAGTAGTGTGTGCTCTCTCGAGAGCAGCCAACACTACCACCCTTCTAATGGCAGAGCTTGGCGCGACTTCCGCGGTTCATGTAGGTCATGTCATGTCATTTCTTTTGCTTTTGCCTCCCAGGCCCTCCGATTACCCGCTTCGGTCTAACCAACTCCAAGAGTTCCCTCCCAAGGCGGGACAGCCTCGATGCACAGGCGCCTCAGCCATCTACAGCAGCAACTCCTTTCCAAATCGCTCCATACTGCAAGGTGGGAGGTGGCCACCAGCAGGCCAAGCCCAAGGCCACTGTTTCCCTCGATATCAGAGCGGTAAAAAATACAGAGATGGATGGATAGATGGCTTCCAAAAAGCAAAACCACCTTGGCGAGGCGCATGCGCACGTCCACGCACATCAATGCGATCGTGCCATCGTGCTCGATATAGATACATGCCCTGGCATCCTACCACATGGATCTGTGTGCCAGGGTTATCGAGAGACGCGCTTTTCCGCAACAGCTGTCGAGTGAGTCTCTGCTCTCTCTGCTCTCGTTTGTTTGTGTTTGCTCGGGCCACTCGAGAGCGAGCGAGTCAGTCCAATGCCCATCATCCCCTGGGGCCTTGATGCCAAAAGTGCCGACATTCCACATACAGGGCCAGTCCAGCTGCCTCCCCCCCGTCGCGAGATGATGGGTTGTCTTGGCGTCATGGGTTCCGGCCGGTCACGTGATTCTCTTGTAAAGGAGCAACTTTAGCCGAGACGGGCTTTGTGGAAACCAGGAGTCTGACCAGGAATCCAGGACCTGATCCACCGAGATATGCTTAAATCGGCAAAATCGCCGTGGTGTGCGTCCCTCGAGGGCAGAGGAGCCAAGTTCCAGATCATCCATCATCCTGGGCATCCTGGGCATCCTGTGCATTTGCCAATCCGGTCCGGTCTCTCCTACCAGAGCCCTCTTGTAAGACGCGGGAGCGGGTGGATGGTGCGTTTCGGTGCCCTGGATAGATCTATCTGTAGGTGGCCAGCACAAGACAAAACAAAACCCAGAAAAGGATGGTGGTGAAACGAGACAAGGGACATGGCACGACCAGAACATGACGGGACAAGAACATGATAGGACGAGAACACGATGGGACGAGAACACGATAGGACGCCGGGCGGCCAGGCAGGCATCGCTCCGCAATGCAATGCGGCTTGCAAGCAAGATACTGTAGATGCAAGGAGAGAAACGGGACTGACTCGACAGAAGGCTCCATGGAAATAAGCACATCTCCGCCAAGGCCCCCCCCACAGAGGCAAAGGAAGAAAAGAAACATCCAACATACAGGCCCAATCTCACCCGCACCAGCCTTGCATCGCATATCGCCCACACAAACACATACATACACACACACACACACACACATCAGATATGCAGCCCTGGGGGGCACAAAAAGATTCCTCTTTTCCCTCGCTTCGAATCTCGCGAGTGACTGGCCATATTCGTTGTTGGCGGCGCTGCATTGCGTAAGAGAGCGACCGTATGCATGCCCATCCATATCACTCACTCGCTACGTGCCACACATGCGTGCCGCGTGGTTGGGGGGATGGATGACGAGAAGGACGCTGCTAGCAGCCAAGTACAGGCGGGAAAAGCTGGCTCGTAGACATGCCTGCCGCATCTGCGATTGCGATTGGACATTCTCGGTATCCCGTAACGCACAACTCGACCGATGCGCGCAGCCTGCCATGCACGAGACCAGATCCTGATCACGATGCTGCTTATCGAGTCCGTCCCAGCTTTTGCTGGCTCGCTCATCGCCCGCCTCTTGGTCAAAGGTTCAGTTGGGATCCTGAGACCCGGTCGGCCAGCCAAGCCAAGCCAAGCCAAGCCAAGCCTTCTCTGCTTTGCATCCCTGAGTCTCGCCTGCTCTGTACTCGTCATGGTTCAGCCGCTCCCATATTTTTGAAATCCTCGCGGTGGCGGCGCGCGTTAATCGTCGAGGACCATCTGGGGGGTACGTTATAGATATAGATATAGATTATAGATATATACACTCACGCACACACACATGTACGTATCCAGATCTTGGGATTTTGACGTGGAGATCACCTGGCTCCCATCCCCCACTCCCGCCTCGTACCGACATGTTTTTTTTTTTGCTTGCCCATTTTGCCGTGCCGCACCTATGTTACAGAGTTCCATCACTGCCGGCACTGTGGATGGAGGGAGGAGAGAGTCTTCCATAACATGGCATGTATACGTTCCATCCCCACCGCCTCGTCGACCACACGGCAGAGAAACGACGGACCCATGGCGCGAGAAGCATGCGTAACTGTACTGTGCTTGTACATGTGTATATATGACAACGGGCCAATGCTCGAGACACGTCACATCCTGGGCGGGCACATGATGTGATGGTGTTCTCTCGGAATCATATCATGACGGCTGGAAGTGCAAAGAGACGACGGGTTTGATGATAGTCCGGCGGTGGGGGAGGGCACGCATGATCGGATCGTCCGGCTGCCTAAAATGGTGCCATGTTTGGCACTTTTTCTGCAATGTCATGTATCGTGTGATTGGCTTGACGAGCCAGATTGTGCATGAGCGTCAATGTGCATGGGACATTGTCGCGCCTTGACAGCCCAAGGGGTAAGTAATAATGTTATCAAAAACATAATATAAACCCACCCTGCATCGAGGCCGGGACATGGGCCAGACAGTGACCTGTTCAGCCTCAACTATAAGGGATGGGGTTCCAGGTCGTTGGGACGCGTTCAGATTGTCTAGACCAGACATGGATGGGGGGTTTGTGCTTGTCTCGCGGCTTGCCAAGAAAGAAAGAAAAAGAAAAAGAACCCTTCGGGCAAAGAGGGCCGAGGGCCGAGGGCCGAGAGAGTCGACAGCCAAAGCAGCATCGGAAGTCCATCTGCAAGAAGGCGAGTGGCGTGGCTGTCAAAGGTCCAAGTTCTGCAGCGCTCTCTGCCCAATGTAGCACAACCACCACATCTCCACAATTCGTGGTTCTTCCAGACAGTGCAAATGACGGCGGTCATGGTTCGTGATCGGTAATGAGGGCCGAGGGATGATGGATGGGACGGTCTGAACGGTCTGAACGGTGATGCTACCATCTTGTCATCACTTTGCCCCAAGTAGCTGCTGCCGTTGATCATGCAGTCTTGGCGAATTGGGCCCACTGTATCGGGCCCGCAGGAGCAACGGCCGAGAAAGGGGCACTTTGATGTTGTTGCTGCTGTTTCCCCGATGCGAAACAGTAGATATCTGTAGCAGCAGCGTATTCGAGTTTGCATTCTCGTGATGGAGAATCTGCCAGGCCGTGCCCGCCATGGGTCAGGAGGGGAAGGGAGGAAGTGGGCAGGCAGAGGTCGGCTTTGGCTCCAATATTCCTAAGATAAGCATCATGCGAATCGAATCTCGCACGGTACAGGAGAGTGGAGTATATAGGCGGCTCGCCCTGGATCAGTCAGGAGGGGGAGGGATGAGAGGTACTTACGGGGGGGCCAGAGATCTGCACGTATCTGAGCCCCCCTCCAAGTTGCCGGGTGGGCGGGAATGAATCGAATGATGATTCGATGGGATGCGTGGCGGAAGGCCGATGATGGTTGGTTGACGTGATTTGTGAGGGGGGCGTGGACTTGGCGCTCTTGTCTTGTTGGGCGCGGTCAGATGAAAAAGCTCCCAATCAACATCGGGCCCCTGTGACCGGATCTGGGTCCCGTCCCAGCGATGCCGAGAGTGTGACAATGGAGTGCATGTCAGAAGCCAGGGTTACGACCAATGCGACGGCTGGTGCTTTGACAGAGTCAGAGTCATGCCATATGACGATGGGGCGTGGATGCCAGTTGGGGAAACTCGCCGGAGATTCGGGGTCGAGCTATCGGCTGCAGCGCTGGTGGGTGGTCTTTTGAGATGAACTACGCTGTCGGCCGCGAATCGAAATCGCCGCCATGTTTGCGTTCTCTTGTAAGGGGGAGAGAATCTTGCCCAACCACGCGCCATGCATCCAATGCCGCAACCTCATCGTTGCAGACGGCCACCGGGCGTAAGCAAGGAGGCAGCAGCGTGATGCTGAGGACTGACTGACTGACTGACTGGCTGGCTGGCACCAGCCTGCAGGGCAAGCGATCGAATCGACGGTCACCGTTCGATCGGACCGAGGCTGATGAAAGAAATAAAGACTTGACCGAATCTCTTTATCCCGGCACGTACTGTAACCCCCCCGCGCCAAACCTTTTCTCTTCCACGCGACCATCCATCTCGTCAGCTCTGAGATTGAGATGGACTACATACAGTTCGTGAGATTCAGTTGATCGGGTAAATGAGTTTCAAGTATAGAGAGAGAGAGAGAGACGGGTTGACAGAGCTCAAGCTTCCAATATGACTACAGCCGGGCCTGGCGGCCGGCCACGCAGTCCAGGAGAACAAACTGATAGATAGATAATCGTCTTCCTGACAGGCGGATGCCAGCATATGCGTCGATACAAAGTAAGTAACGGTGGGGGGGGCAAGGAGCGAAACTAATGGCCCTCTCGCAGCGTCGATCTCCCTGGCAAGCCACACTCATTGGCGTTGACCGCCAGCAAAGCCCGTGGTGGTGGTCGCTTGGTGTTGGCGATTCTCGAGGAGCACGATCAGCCTCTCGGATAGTCAACGACACAGTGTGCGGGCGCCAACGGTTCGCATCTTCTTTCTTGGCCAAGCTGTCAAAAACGTGGAGCAGCGTCGATGCTTGTTCTCCTAAACTCGAGCAACATGCCCCAGAAGGGATGGAGGGAGCCTGACGAGCACGCATCTGCTATACGAACGGCCCATGTGGAAGGTTGAAGACGAAGTTTGGACGAGGGAAGTTGCGAGGTGACATAACCGACGGATAAGGATCTATGTTAACCCGACAAGGTATATGCTGTTAACGAGGTTTTCAGCTGGGCGTGTTATCCTTGTATCCCTGTATGTGCAAGTAACTCGCTACATAATTATTCAGCACGCACATGACTTGTAGGATCGCTTCCTGTTCTTTATCGAGATTCAATCGCGACAACTTGCGATGGGCCGCGATATCCGTCCGTCCGGATTGCCAACTGGGCTCATGACCATTGCAGCACCTTAGCACCATCCTTCCTCACAAGTTGCTGGCTCGTCGCCCATCATGTGCCGCACCGCACCGCCATCTCGCTGCATCACCCTCGCCTCTCCCTTACATCAGAGCGGGGCCTGCCCCTCTCTCTCGGCCCCAGACATTACCAACGGGGGGGGCCTTGTTCTCTCGAATGCTGCTCTCTCTCTCGTTTTATCTGGACCACACCACGATCGTGTTTGGAAGCGAAGCTGTCAAGATCCGTCCGCTGTGCCCCTGACGAATCTGCTAAGCGAATGGAGGGCTATGATTCGCCGGTACGATGGGCAGGCAGCAAGCCACGGTGGGGGTGTGATAAGATGTTATCTATAGGGAACAGGAAGAAAAGGGTCCATATATCTATATATACTATAAACCCGGAATGTGTCATCTCGGGGGCCGAATGAGGGCCGCGTCGTTTCGGGTCGGTTTTCGGATAACCGCATCAGACGGCAAACCTGCGGAGCGCAGGAGAGGTGGTGGCGGCAGAGTAGAGGAGGGAGGTAGAGTTTTTGCAAGCGCCGTCGCGAGTCATGAAAGCCGCCGTCCGCGATTGCGATATCAGAAAATCATGCCACTTTTTGATGCAGATCTGCTTCGCCGACCCACGGCAGCGTTGATTAGGGCGGGGGATACCCGGCTACCCGTCTCTGCCTGTGGGCCGCCATAGTTCGCCAGAAGCCGTTACCTCTCTGGGTAGCAACATGTCTTGTGCCCGCCTTTCAAGTATTCAACCTGCTGCTTCTGGTGAGCAGGCTTTGTCGCGTCGTGTCTGTCATGAGGCGCCAGGGCCGTTTGTAGGGTGTAACGGCGCACTGCCACGTAGGAGACAATCTGTGAAATTCTCCGACATCTTTTTTTGTCTTTTTATTTTTCTTCTTCTTTCTCTTGTGGATCTCAGACCTATCTACATGCGATCATCCATCCATTCGAAGCACTGCGCATTTGTGCGCACCAGGCCAGCGAAACTACTGGCCGAGCCTTCTTGTGCCAACCATCTGTTCAGTGCCGAAAAGAGTGCACATGTAGATTGAAGCCGGTATGTTACCCGGACAGCGGCGCCACACCCGTCTGTAAAGGCGCCTCGTTCGTTGTCTTGTCGGCGAGATTTGGGACAAGAATATGTGTGTGTGTGTATGTGGTATGTGTGTATATACAACGCCACTCACGTGACTCTGTAAGCCTGGGCCACCGACAGATTTAATTGATCGCGGACACTGGGCAAGGATGCTGGATGGATGAGTGAAAGAATCTTTTGATGGCTTTCAACCACGGCTCACTGCGAGCACAAATCTGATAGCTCTACTTTCCAGAGACGGTATGTGGTTATGTTGGTACATAGAGGTCGGCGATCCGCAGATCTGCAATCAAGACTCGTAAAAGCATCATCATATCTGTATAGTCGAGCCGGCAATCGTTTCTGCATCTGGCTGACCAAGACACAATGGCACATGTCATGACACATGCGCCCATGTTCTTGTACCAATTTACAACCCGGACTCCATGTGGCATAGAGACGACAGCCGCGTACCCGAGCGCTTCGCCATAGGGGTGCATGAAAAAAAGGGGGAAAAAGGGAAAAAAAAAAGGACCACTTTCATCTTGCACACTATTTTGTTGTAGTTGTTGCAGTTGTTGGGTGACGGCATCGTTGTGTGTGGATTTAGGGATCTGATGACCATGGCCGCCTCCAAGGCCACGGCCCGAGGCTCCGCACCGCACCTCACAACGACGCACCCTGGCCGGGCCTTCGGCTGGCTATCTTTTTTTCACCGCTAGATGATGAGATTCGCATCTTGGGCTCGCCAAGCAACTCCGAGGGGCTGTACAGTGTGGTGCGACCAGCAGACGCTGAGCCTTTTGGACCCTTTGAGAGATAAGTTATCCAGATACGTGGTTGCGACACTGGACTTATCTCGCCAACACCCAACGACACGGAGATGCCCATGCAGGGCAGGGGGCGGCGGGGGAGGGATCCCGGAGATTGGACAGAGATCCACTGTCTGTTTTGATGATCGATCGCGTTGGGAGAGGCAAGGTACGAGGTTCACTGGGGCAGCGAGTCCAAAGATGTGTATGCATCAGACGTCAGGTTTTTTGGTTTTTTCTCGGCCGATCCGATAGATAGATACTTGTTCGCTTTTTTGTCTGTTGCCGTGGTCCCGCCGACATCCACATGCCAGTGTGGTTGGCATGTAAGTATGCCTTGACTGGACAGATACAGATACCAAGGGGCGCGCCTTGGCGGGAATAAGCGTCGAAAAGGGAAAAGGATAGCAGGCTTATCGGCGTATTTCCAAACGACGAGACCCCCTTGCCCGATCCATCCGATCCGCCGTTTTCCCTGCCCGGAACGCACTGTCCGACAGAGGGGGGCTGACTCTTGAGGGTGACTTGGCGTTGGCTCGTAGGCGCATCATTGTGGGCGGCATGCTTAACAAGATCCAAAGATTGGTGTGGCCTGGCCTGATGATAGGACGAACGGGATAATATTTTAGCAGACGTGATGAAGTCCCATGGCGTTGGGTCCTGCTATTGGGGAAGCTGTTGGTTATAGGAAAAGTGTAGTGATATTGGATAATCAGAGAAAATAACGCAAAAAATTTCAAAAAATTTCTTATAACAGTTTTCTTGCGAAAAAAAATCATGTACTGTTCAAAAACCTCAAAAGAATGCAATGTACTATCTATCTAACTATACCTGCCGTTTTCTCCTGTTCGGTCCAGACGGCACAGTGTCGCCCTACGCTTGTTGAAACGCCAGATTCAAAACTAGATCAAGATTAGGGCCGTATGCCGATCGAGATTAGTTGGTCAATGACATTTTGTGCCTGAGCCAACCTGTCAGCCGGTCAGCCGGTCAGCCAGCTGGCCCCTGGCAGGGCCTCAGGATAACGGCGCGCGCGCACAAATGCACCACGATACACAGCCAAGGTGCCAATGTGGTGGCATCAGACGTAACGAGGGATCCGTATACTTGCTTGGCATATCAGAGCCAAGTAAGACCACGGGCAAAAGGAACGCGTTGTGAGGCCAAGACAAAGAACAAGGACGGGAGCTTGCCGCCGTACGCATCCTCTTGTCGGAATGACGGACCTTAGTCCCGTGCATGTCACATCCTCGGAGACGATCTGTTTGTAGGATGGTAGGATGATACAAATACTTGAGTATCCATGTCTTTTCTCTCTCTCTCTCTGTGCCTTTGCCATTTGACATTTGACAAGTCACGCCAAGAATGAAGTGGGGTGGGCTAGGACGTCAATGAGATTGTATACTAAGTAACAACTAAGGTAGATACTTTTTTTTTTACGCTCGAGAGCATCTCCGTGGAAGCGACGGTCGGTGAGCGGCGTGGTGGTTGCATGCCTGCGTGTTGTAAGTAAATCGGTAGCAAAAGTAGAGGGTTACGGCCGATCTGTACCTAATCGGTGCCATCTCATGCTCTTTGCAGGCTCGGCTAAGGCGCTCGGCCTGACATGCTGACTAACGATTGAGTAACAATGACCAAGCCAGTAAATAAGATGTTAGACTAAAGACTAAATAAGATGCCCCCTTCCATTACGCACACACACACGCACACACGCACAACCGCCCCCCGGCCACCCAACCGGTGGTGGTGGGCAACTGGGTTCAACTCCCGCCGTCGTCCCCCATCTTCGATCCAGCTGACGGGTCACAGGGGTGGGCTCGAATCGTACCACTTTTGCGCCGCGATGAGATTACGCTGGTAGATCATTGGGGCCGCTGCCTTGGGTCCTTTGCCCTGGGTAATACGTCGTCACCACCATCATCGTGACTGCGAAATTTCCCTTTTCCCGCACACCGTGGTTCTGGTAATCCGCCGGTACATTTTAGCTTTGGGTGGGGACGGCCATCTGACGGATAAGGGAGTTGAACGCTTGAGCCGGTGGAGTCAGGCAATTCTGTTAGCTGGTTGGTGGCGTCGCAATGGGGGGTGGGTTGTTGCCGAACCCTATACAGTATTCGAGTAAAAAGCAAAAAGGTGCACGCAACATGTTATCTATATTGCAACTCTGTGGAGGCAGGCAACTTGTTGCCGACTCCGCGACCGCAACGGTTAACAGCAGCCCAGAGCAACCAGAGCAGCAGCAGCAACCGCAAGCTGCCATCATCGAAGGCGACCTAATCGAGGACCCTGGTGGGGGGGGCTGCTCCACATGTGCAGAAGCGCTCCAACAGTGTCAGTGCCAGCACTTACTCCTCCTCGATGGGGCCCTCATCGGCTCATCTTCTCATCTGCACGCCCTTGTGCTTGGATGGAATCTCTCACCCCCCCATCTCCCAAGTCCACTCTTTTGTCTCCGTCCATCGAATTTGCATGCAGGTGCCCCTCCTGTGGGTTTACCAATTCCAGCGCTAGAACATCTCTTATCCCATCTCTTCCCGACCTCCATCGTCATCGTCATGATGCATATATGTACCCCCCCTCCCCAGTAAAAAGTATACATATGTAGTGGTCTTTCTGGGGTGAAGGCCAACAATCTACGCCATCGCATTTGATCGTTTCTGTATATTGGAAGGCGTCGCAACACTAGACTCCATAGTGGGATTACAAGGACTCAGAACTCGATACACCCCACTCCGGGGGTGGTAAGCTTCCTCCTTCCTCATCTGTTGTAGCTCTTCCCCAGTTAATTCGGCTACAGGCCCTATTGTCTTCGCTCAAGAGTCTGTTTTTTTTTTCTTCCTTATTCAGTTTTCCCCCTTCTTTTTTCTCTTCCTTTTTCTTTTTCTTTTTCTTTTTCTTCTTGCTCTACTTACTTGTGAGGCCGTTCGATGAGGTACCCGCCAGAATTGCGACTCTGCTCACATCTGATCTACCTCTTTGGCTTGACTGTGACGCTGCTGGCGTGAACTGTCATTTTTGCGTTTTAATTTATAATCTTGACTTTTTTATTTTATTGATGTATTTTATTATTTTGCCATTTCGTTCCTTTTCTACAGCCCACCCCCTCCCTCTCTCCGGAATCTTCCCCTTCGCATACTTACTCTTCCAACGTTTAACACTTTTGTATCCTTCCTCTTTCCCATTCTCCATCTTCTTCCCATTCTCCATCTTCTTCCCATCACCCTTCCGCCCTTTTCTTCTCCTCCACTCACCTTCACCCTCCTGCACTTTATCGTCGCCAGGCTGTCAACCCACCCACCCGTGCGATCCGATCTCGCTCCAGCGCAGATCCCTGTTTTGTGCGAGATATTCCTAATAATATACAGCCGTGGCCGCTGCCTTTTCCCATACTCTTTTCTTCTCACCACCAGCCATCGACCTTTGTCGTAACTCCCTACTTGCCGCCGACCACCACTGCTACTGCTGCCAACAACACCTTCGTCATCACCATCATCACCATCCTCACCATCCTCACCATCCTCACCATCCTCACCATCACCACCTCCGCCACCACCACCCAACCTCCACCACTGCTACTTACTACTACGCCGAGTAGCTCAGCAAGACCTCTCGGGAGTACAACAGCCAAGCTACTACTTACTGGTCCGCGATTGCATTGCATAGCAACTTTAGAGTGGCTTGCTTTTCTGGCCCACCCCTCCTTCATCTCGTTCGACTTTTTTGGGCCTTGGATCTCGAGCCTCGACGATAAGGAGAGCGAGCGATCCATGGGGCGGCATTTCTACGCACTGTCGGTGAACCGGTCAACAAACCCAAACTCAACCTTGGCCAGCTAGAATCGATCCATCCCAACTGCCGCACTACTACCCCACGCTTTCTTTGCAAGATTAAGAGCAGCAACGGCTCTTGAAACCTTCAACGTCGGACCAAAAACCTTAAAAAAATTTAAAAATAAAGTGAGAAAAAACCCAACGTAAAAATTAGCACCTTGAATCATAGGGGCGTTGACTGACAGACAAGGGGAGGGAAGTCTGCGGCCAAAGGCCATTTGTGCAAAAGAGAGAGCACCAGCGGGAATTCGGGTGCGACAAAGTCACTTGGTTCTTGGACAATTTGAACGCAACACAACGGACTCCCATCCACTTGTCTTGGACTTGTGAATGAAGCGGGAAGCCACATTCTGCACATAGACCGGTACCTCAGGCGTGCAGCAGGCCGGCCTTCTTTTCTATTTTACCTCGACCTCGCCCCCTACCCTTCCCTCTGATTTCTCTCATTTCCTCCTCTCCTGCTCCACCCCCAGACCCGACTCGACGATACCGTTGGGCCAAGGAAGGAAGGCGAGTAACATTTCCGTCCAAGGGCTGCAGGCACGATAAAGCAGGACTTCTAGGTCCCCACAAGCTCCGTTCGTTCCCCTTTGGCAGCCCTCGGCTTCTTGGAGCGAACGAACACACGTTGCCGCCGCCCCCATCAGATTTTCATTTCGCGTCTCACATCCGATCTGCTGCCTGCAGAGCCGCAAGAAAAAGAAAGGCCAAGGGACGAGCAAAAAAGAGAAGAGGAAAAAAAAGAGGTGGGGAAAAAACGAACACGATTTGCCCATCAGGTCGTCGCCCACGCATGAATGGTCTCGCGTGACTATCCATATCCGCGTTGTCATCTTGTCGGATTACTACCACCATTTTGACCTTTTTTTGATCGCGACCCGAATTACGTTATTTGGGGTATTTTTTTTTTAATATTTTTTATAAAAAAAATCCTACCTTCTTCTCCGCCATTCCTGTGCCACGCCACATTTGAGAGGATCAGATGCATAGTGTGGTACTCTGACAAGCTGAGAATTGGGGTTTTTTGGCCTCCTTGTCATTACTGTTAGAGCCCGCTATGGAAGCGGGCGAACCTACAAGCAGGCAAAGGTATGTCGTATTCACATCACTCTCTTGGAACGGTCCCTAGACGGCTTCGACTTACAAGGCAATACGCACACGCAGCAGCGCTCTCACCGCCAGCAGGCCAGACCACTTCGAGCCTCGACACCCACCACCTCACTCTCAACCTCACCCTCACCCTCACCAGCACTCTCACCATCACTCTCAACCTCAACCTCACCCTCACCCCCACCACCCCCATAGCAACTCTCCTGGCGAGCTGCCACCGCGACACTTTCGGGAACCTCACAACATGGCGACGGCCGCTCTCATCAGTCCCTCCACGCCCTACCACGGGCAACCAAGCTTCCCCCTCAGCTATGCTCCGCACTCCAGCTCTGGGTCCAGCCTTGCCGGGCTCGAGCCCCGCAGGTCGTCAAACGAGTCATCCGAAGGCTCTCACCGGCAGTCGCTCCCTTCGCTCTCGGAAATCATGTCGGGCACGAAACCGAGCCCCTACCCGCACACGGCCCCGACAAGCGCTCCCAGCGTGTCGAGCTCGACTTTCCCGTCCCCCTTCGCCACAACCCCGCGCACCTTCTCGGAACCTCAGCACCAGCAACCCCCCCCTCCTCCTCCTCCTCCTCCTCAGCACGAGGCCCACTCGTCGCCGCAACCTCTTCACCCGCCGCCCACGTCATTCCACCCGCGGCCCGAGATGGGAAGCTTTGCGGACTCGCCTCGGCCCTCGTTCAACAACGCACGTCCCGGCCCCCACCCCCCCCCGCCTCTGGGCAGGTTCACGCCCCCCCACCCGAGCTCTCCTGCGAAGCATGAGACTGAGCATAAGCCTCCGGAACCCCAGCTTCCCCAGCGCCCCTCGCTGAATGGCATCCACCCCACCCACCCGCCGCCCCCGCCGCCGTCGCAGCTGTCTTCGTACTCGCATCACCCGGCGCCGCTGCCGCCGGGTCAGATGCCACTGCCCAACCGCTATCCCGTCTCGCCCGCGTATTCGGGCCCCCAGGGCCCCTCGCCCAATTACGACGGGCCTCACAGGGGACAGCATCCCGAGGAGCCGGATTACCATTCGCGAGCGCGCTACGACCACGTCATCGACCGACATCTTGACGCTCATGGATACCAAGATGCTCTGGCAAGGGTACGTAGCCCTCTCCCTCTCCTCTCCTCTCATTTCTCCTAAGACTGGTTCTAATCGTTTGGCTTGCTTTTATATTATAGATCGCCACCTGCTCCCGCACCATCTACAACTTCGCCGAGGCTTACATCAAGGTCGCGCAGGAGCAACAAACCTCGCATCCGATCCTGGCACGGCTCCCCAACGACCGCGAGATCGCGGAAATGATAAACAACGTTGAACTCATCAGGAAATCTCTCGAAAGCACCAGGGAAC
>JAOYNU010045520.1:36117-48617 GCA_026745395.1 Tympanopsis confertula | reverse complement strand
CCCTCGCCGCACTTCACAAGCATCCTCCTCCTGCTCGGCAGAGTCGGGCCTCGGGACTGATCAACTCCGCCCCCACCCTATAGAAAAGAAAAGCCCTGATCCATGCTTCGCAAGTGAAGGGTGTGCAGGGTGGAGCGATCTTTGATCAAATCTCATCAATCTAACTTTTACCCAAAACGGCATGGCTTGTCCTCACCCTCCGCGTTCGGAGATACGGTGCATATGGTGTGATCTCAATCCACGAAAGCGGGGAAGGAACGTGACCAGTCATATGCAGCCCACCAAAGTAAATTTTGGAAATTCAAAATTAAAATCAAAAATCAAAAATCTTACGTAGGTTTCACTTCACATCTCTGGTGAAGCATTTGAGTTTCTCATTCTTATTCTTGGACGACTGCTTCGCCCGCCAATCGCATCGCGTCGCCATCCCTCAGCGTTTCTGGGTGCATTGATATATCTGCACGACAACGACGAGTCCGAGTCCCATTTGCCTGACTTGCTCACTCTGTCCAGGTACAATCTGAGATCAAGATCTCAGATATGCCGCCGAGATGCGCATGCACGCTGTGCGCCCGCCTTTGGCGAGAAGCAAGCACATGGCCCCAGCGTTCGGGCTCAACGCGATCCGGCCGGACCATGTCATGATCCCTCCTTGGAAATCCCCCGCGTCCAATCGAAGCCGCTTAGGCTGTCACTGATGCCAGTCTTTCTCATATCATGTCATGACCAGGAAAGCTAACAATTCCCAGCTACGCCACCGTAGCACCGCCCCCATACGCCCACGCCTCCTCCCGCCAAAGCCGATCCTGATCTGATCTCGAGACCGACACCGGGGGCGTACGGTCCGAAATGCCCCATGCAACCCCCCCAAACCTTGGGCATTATAGCAACAAATGTTAATCCTGCCCATACAGAGAACGGCCGCTGTCTGTCTCCTTGACCCGATCCACGTTTTCGCCATGCACTTGCCCGTCATACTCCGTAACTGTACCTACGCTTCCCAACTGTGCGCTTCTGTGCGCTTCTTCCCAACGCATCCCGCGTCGGATCACGCACGCACGCCCTGGTGGCGTCTGCCCACGTCAACCTGGATGTATGCATGATTGGACAACCGTCCATCCATCCCCGTGCGCCCGCCGGCCGGTGACGAGGACTCTGTGGCGGCAAGCCGCAGAATATCGGGAGTGCAGTACCAACGCCACGCCATTTGCTTCTTTTTGCTTGGGGAAGGTTTAGCCGAAGCAGAACACGACAACTGGCCAAGCTCACATGCATGTCAGACGTGCATGCTGAGGCTTAAAGACAGAATCAGACTGGTTATGCCTGCGGACCGCAGCCACCTTGATACCGTCTTTTCCTGCCTGACATCTCACAACACGGGCCAGATGGATGCACAATGCCAGATTCCGTGTCACAATCATACAGAGGAGAAGAGCCAGAACAGCACAGGTAGAGTGGTGAATCATCACATCCACTTCCAAGATCAAGACAAGATCAGCCTGTTGTATGCGTCAACGTCACAGCACGAGCCAGCAATCATGGGCTATTATAATCAACGGTATTATGCATGGCCTCTAACGCCTACCTTGAGAGATATCACCTCGGTTCATGTTGTCTATAGTTCGTCATCGTCGTCGTCGTCGTCATCATCAACCGTCTCTGCTTTTGCCTCATCTCTTATTTTTTCCCTCTTCCATCGTCTCTCTCATCTTCTCCTCTCTCCCCTTGTAGAATTCAAAGAGAAAGTCCCGCCTCTGCTCCTGCGTCCAGCTTTCCACAACGAGCGCAAACTCGGTCACGTCCTCAAAGCCGGATTCCTTGGCCATTGTGCAAAACTGCCGTTCCCTCACCTCCTTGGGCGGGTTGTAGCGGTGCCTGTCGCGGAACGCGGCTCCTCCGTCTCGGTGCCGGGTCTCGTCGTCGATATCGGTCTGGTCGCTTCCCACAAAGAGCCGACTCTCGCCCCCAAAGTCACCGTCGGCAGGCGGCCTGAATCTGGCCTCGGCGGCCTGCTCGGCACGCCGCGAGAGCTGGGCCTCGATTCTGGATGTGCCAATGACCTGGGAGTTTTCGTGCGTGTACTCGACCCCCACAGAAGTCAGTATTGCCTGGATGGCGTCCGTCTTGGGCTGCCTCGCTCTCGCTCGCTCGAGCAGCAGCTCGGCCTGGTTCTCGGCCGTGACGAGCGTGGCAAGCTGGCCCAACCCTCCGTCATCGTCATCTTGGCTGTCGGCAGGCTCTTTGGCGCCCATTGCGCCGCCCTTTCGGACCTTGTCCATGTCGACGGCCACCATGTCGACGCCGACCTTGGCCTCGGCAATATTTGTCTTGTTGACAATGTCGCGCAGGACCGGCTGGTCTCCGTGGAAGGAAAAGAGGTTGTCGAGCCCAAAGATCTCTCCCTTGCGGGCCTCGTCCTCCTGGACGCCGCTAAAGTAGCGCCGCTCCGACGAGGCCGTGTAGCCAATGTTGGCCTGCTGCTGCTTGTAAATCTGCCGCGCGTAGACAATCTCCTCGATGGTGCCGACCGATATGAGCCGGAACACGTCGACGTCGCGCATCTGCCCGATCCGGTACGCACGGTCCTGTGCCTGTAGATCGTAACTGTGTCAGTTAGTAAAGATTATATACTCTCTCTCTCACAATATTTCTACACACCTCGGGTTCCAGTGCGGGTCCATAATGACCACCTTGTTCGCCGACGTTATGTTCAGTCCGACGCCGCCTGCCTTGGTGGAGATGAGAAACACAAACTGGCATGCGTCGGCGTTGAAGTCGTCAACCACTTTCTGCCGGTCCTCGTACGAGAGGGAGCCGTCTAGGTAGCTCACGTTGTAGCTCGTGCTGTTGAACAGGTACTGCAGCATGCGCAGCAGCTTCACGCTGTGCGAGAACACCAGGACCTTGTCCCCGTTGTCGTGCCAGAACCGCAGGAGCCTCTTCAGAATCTTCCACTTGCCGCAGAACTCGGGGTTGGACAGAAACACCATCCTCTCGCGCTCCTCGTACAGCGTCGTCCAACTGTCCGGGAAGCACATCTCGAGATGCCTCATCTCGGCCACCTGCTTCTCGCCAGCGTCGGTCGTCGAAGGTATGAGCAGGGCCACGTGGTTGGCCAGCTTCTGGAGGACCATCATGGCCGGAAAGACGAGCGCCAGCCAGGGGCGCCCGTCCGAGAGCTTCTCGTGGCAGCACCACCCCTTCTTGCGGCCCGAGCCGCACTCGCACGGTTGCCTGACGGTGCGGATGACGGTGACGTCGTGGCTGGACAGGTACTCCTCGTACGCGGTCCTCTGCAGGTCGGTGAGGGGGCAGAAGACGACGCGGTCCGTCTTGCGGGGGAGCTGGTGGGCGATGAGCGTCTTCATGCGCCGCAGAAAGAACCCGGGCAGCAGGTTCTGCACGAGCCTCCTGGCCGTGACGCGCGCCAGGCTGAGCTGGGCGAGCGTCGCGTCGTGCGACTGCCCGACCCTCAGCGGCAGCGATATCGTGCGGTTCCACTCGGACGCGGTGCCGAAGCGGCCCGGGTTGGTCCAGTTGAGGAGCGCCCACAGCTCCTCGTAGCGGTTCTGGATCGCGGTGCCCGTCAGCCCGATGCGACACAGGGCGTTGACGGCCTCGAGGGCGCGCGTGGTCTCGGAGCTCCTGTCCTTGATGCGGTGGCACTCGTCCGCCACGACGCAGTCCCACTGCACCGTGTTGATGGACTCGGAGTTGAGCTTGTACGTGTCGTACGTGGTGATCATGATCTCGAGCCGCCCGGCCCGCGCCGTCCGCAGCACGTCGGCCTTGCCTGCGCCGTGGAACACCTCCACCACCCACCAGCCCCACCGGTCCAACTCGCTCTTCCAGTTGGCGATGAGCGAGCCGGGGCAGATGATGAGCGTCACCGGGTACCAGCGGCCGTCGTCGGCCCGCCGGACCTGCCGCATGCGCGCCCGATCCCTCTCGTCGCCCGTCTTGCCGTAAGCCGCCGTGAGGAAGGCCGCCACCTGCACCGTCTTGCCGAGGCCCATGTCGTCGCCCAGGATCCCGCCGCGCTGAGACACAAACAGCCGGTGCAGGAAGCACGCCCCGGCGACCTGGTAGTCGCGCAGGTACTGCGCAACCGGCGCGGGGATGAGCCCCCGCGAGCCGGCCATCTCCACGGCCTCGTGCGGCCGGCATGGCCTGATGCCGCTCTGCGTGCTGAACTGCGGCTTCTCGGCCAGGTCCCGGGCCCTTTGGGCGTCGTCCGAGAGGCAAACATCCGACGAGTCGGGCGGGAGGCGCAGGCCCGCGTCGCCCAGCCGCCTGAGCGCGTTGTCGAACTCCCGACGCCGCTCCCGCACGATGGGCGGCACAATGGCAGAGTCGGCGTGGGCGTCGGGAGCGTGCGCGCCTGGCGCCGCTCCTTTCCTGGTGCACTTGCGCGGACGCCCTATTTGCGTGCGTCGGGACCTGTCCTTGCCGCGGCCGTGGCCCTTGGTCTTGCGCTTCTTGGTGACGTTGGGGGGCTCGTCGTCGTCGTCGGTCCACTCGACCTTGCCGCCATCCCAGCCGTGCTCGTGCTTTTCACGCGCGGTTGGTGGGTTTGGGAGTCCGATGTTGTTGGACCCAGATGACATTTTTTGCATTTTTTGTCCCTCTTTTTCCGATGGCTGCGATTGGCTGGCTGGGTGCACGAGGTCCAGGCGTTGGCGGATGCGAAGGTGATGCGAAAGCACGTGACGGCACGTGACTGGGCGCCACATCAAGCCAAGGGCTGAACGCAAGGAATTCCTTGGCCAACACATGACGCTCGCTCGCTCGGCTGATATGGCATTTTTCTGAGACCCATGACGTCTTTGTGCTGTGTGGTATGGGAAAATATGCGTAGCACAATCAAGGGAACATGGCATATTGTCGTAGAGATACTGGAACAGGCCGTGACTTGCCCTTCTGCCTACTGACGATCGCCACTGGAACGCAAACCGTTCCTTCCCTGAATTGGGGGCCCACGGTTGCGTTGCTATAAGGCCTCTCTTCTCCTCCCTCTCTCAACTCGATTCCGATTCCCCCCTCCAAGACCGGCATCGGCAATAATCATCCATATCCATCCATCGCCCGAAACATCCATCGTACAAAGGATGCGCGCCAGTGCCCTGGCCGTTTCGCTCGCGGCCGTCGTCGCGGCCGCCTCGGCGATTGTTCTCCCTCGCGTTCCACGCACCGCCAGCGCCGACACCTGCTGCTTCAACCTGGTGTCGGTGGGCCGGCTGAACAGCACCATCCAGCAAGACACCATTGTTAGTGGGCCCAGGCCGGCGCCTCGTTGCTGACTGGGTTTATTAACGTGCGTCCACTCACCAGGGCGAGCTCGTCATCCTCGGCGACGGTTTCAGGGAAGGATTCTTCTGCATGGACAAGGGGTCGCACCGGATATACGACGGGCAGGGCAAGGCGTGCTTCTTCAGTCCACAGCTTGGCCAGCTCAAGTGCCACCAGCCCGGCATCGGGGCGCCTGCGGGGACGTTTGGCTGGGCGCGCAACCCAACCAACACGTCTGATCCCAACGTGTACCTGGCCCACCGCCTCGCCGGCAACGAAACCGTCCAAGACGTTGATTACCTGGCGTGCCCGGGCGACTCGCCGACGACGGCATCCGGGTACGAGATCTTTTCCACGAGCAGAGAGGGCCGGTGTGGGTGCTATGATATCGCGCTGGCGTCGCTCAACCGTGTTGGCGATTGTCTGCCCTGAGAAGCGGGAGGTCAGGCATTCATGATCACGATTAGGGGGGATTGGCAGAATGCAAGTTCGAGTAATCATGCAATCTATTTCGGCATCCCTTGTCGTATCCGTAGTCCAGTCAGCCTCGCTCCTGAAAGGGGATGTGAGCGTGAAATCCCTACATCGCCAAGAACACTTAGCGCTCTCTCCACACTTTGCTCTGCAAGTAGATTAGCTCTCCCATTTCGAGTGATGCGTTCTCTGCGCCGCAGTGGTGATCCAGGGTACGGGACGGCAGGCCCGGGCGGCAATTCGGTCGGTCCCTGGTCAAGGGTTTGTTTACTTGGCGCCTGTCCGATCTGACATGAGGAGACGATGCTGGGTCGGAGAAATCAACATGCAGATACAACAAGCAAGATGTACATGTAGGTTTCCCTGATTCCGATGTTGGCCACGGTGATAAAGTAGATTGATAACTAAATAACCAAATAACCAAATAACCGGTATTCATATTACTATAATTTCATATTGCTATCATATCATATTGCTATAATTTCATATTGCTATAATTTAACGCTCACCTCCGAGAGCCACAACCAGCCACTGGCTTTTTTTGGGTCTTTCCGAAAGCAGCACCGATCCGAACCTAGCCCCTCTGCGCCTCCCAGCCACCTCACCCGTTGGTCGTACATTTACGTACTGGTGGTACGTACTCGGTGGTACGTATCTACATGTACTTAGTAAGGTACTTTGGCAGGCGCGATCCTGCGATTTCAGTTTCTCGCTTGCGTTGCCCGCTGCAGGTGCGCTGCACATCACGGCAGCAACAGCGTGGCTGCTGGAGCGATCTTGATGCAGGGCAGACAGCCTTGACGACTCAAACTTTGATACCTTATTAGATATATGTAGATAGTCAGGTGCAAAATCTATCCGGCTATACGAATCTTTAATCATAAATATGTAGATAGTTGCTGGCTGGTCGGGTACTTGAATGCAGATATGTAATTATCATGTATTGTGTGTGTTGGGTTGTGTGCTGGTTGCGCGTCTATGCTTCCGTCATCGCGTACGCCACCTTGGGCAACACAGTGCCACAGTGTCTTGCTCTTCAATTCAGACAGTATCTACTTAGACAGCGCTCCCGCATGCGCTCACATTCTGAAACCCTGACGTTTCCACACCGCATTCAGACTCGAGGCTTTTACAGAAAAGCGACTGTAATAATTCTCGGATCCTGCAATCGCTTCAACTCCCACCTACTCTGCTCATTAGCGTCCTTGGTCCCCTGGTTACCAAGGCCCGTTGGCCAATGTAAACATAAACAACCCGGAGCGCCGCCAGAAGCAAAAAGCAAAAAGCAACACACCAACCTCTACCACACAACACAATTTGCGTCACCCCCCAACCCCACTTCTCATCCAACCAGATCTTGACCACTTCTCATCCAACCAGCTCTTCTCTCCTAGCTGCTTCTCGCACCTGCAGCAGCCGAGAAAAGGGATCTCGACAAGTTGCTTGGCTTGGGCAAGCTGAGCCGACGTCAAATCTGGGAAAGCAGGCTTTGTCTTTGTCACGGCATCGTCGTCCGTCGGAGAAACAAGGCAACATGATGTTGTCTGCTTCCAAGAGGACCCATCCACTCAATGGAGCCCATACTGCCGGCATATTCTCCGACATATCTGTTGATGGGCCAGAGATCGGAACCCTCGTCATCATCGTCGACCGGGCCAAGAATCTGCCCAATCGCAAGACCATTGGCAAGCAGGATCCTTACTGCGCTGCTCGCCTGGGCAAGGAGGCAAAGAAAACGTCGACTGATATCCGTGGTGGCCAGACCCCAAAGTGGTGAGTTCCCAATTGGTCCTTTTTTTTTCTTCTTCTTTCCCAGCTGACCTGTATCAATCCCCCCCACAGGGACCAGGAACTCCGCTTCATCGTCCATGATTCACCCGACTACTACCAGCTCAAGCTCTCCGTGTTCAACGACGACCGCAAAACTGATCTCATCGGCGAGACCTGGATAGACCTCAAGCCCATCATTGTTGGCGGTGGCGGCCAAGCCGACTTGTGGCAGACCCTCAACTGCAGGGGCAAGTACTCGGGCGAGATCCGCATCGAAATCACATATTACGACACCAGAGACCAGTTCACGCGACCGGAAAAGTCGCCAAGGCCCACGCCGCACCCGATTGAGCAGCAGATGCTGCCAGAGATGGACGGGAGAGCGTCCACGCGCGGACCCGTCAGGAGGAGGCCGCTCCCAACCGACCCCAATGCGTTCCGAGACGCCGTGCCTGCTGCTGCTACTGCTTCTACTCATACCCTGCCGAGGAAGCAGCCGTCATCACACCAGTCCCAGTACTCACAGCACTCGATGCAGCACGCGCCGGCCGGCCATCCCACCCCTATGCCCATGTCTATGCCCATGGCTATGCCCATGCAAAGACACGCACTGGCCGACACCGCCTTTGCGCCCTCGCCTTTCTCAACCTCGCCTTCCTATCACAGCCCGCCCGCATCTCACAAGATCTCGCACGCCAAGTCCACCGACACCTTTGCCACCATCACCTCTCGGGACCCTGCCAACAAGCTCCCGTCGTACGCCGCCGGGAAACCCAGGAACCTCTCCAGCTCCGACATGTACAGCACGTTTGTGCACGACGAGGCACGCCATGAGCTCCATCTCGACTCGGACGTGCCTCCTCCGCCCCCCGTCCACCGCACCCGTCACAACGCCCCCAACGCTCACGAGCCGCCTGCAAAGCCCATGCCTCAGATGCGCCAGGATGTGTTGAAACACGAAGCTCACAGGCACTCGATAACCGGAACCAGCAGCTCGCGTCCGCCTTACCGCCCCCACGATCCCGCACCCGCCGACGCGGCCCCCTCGTACAACTCGTCGGTCTCGCACTACCAGCAGCCCCAGCAGCAGCATGCCCAGTCTCCCGACGGCGCTTACGATGACCATGTCCGCTCCTTGCAGCCCACGGTCGAGGATGCTCCAGAGTCTCCAGTCGTCTGGTCCCAGGGCTCGTTCCCAAGCAACCAGCGCCACTCTGTTCGGCGGTCGGGTCTGATTTACGAGGCCACTCCGGATATCGACAAGTCGGCCACACCTGCTCCTTTGAACCTGAGCAGCCGCGCCAGCGTTGCCTCCAGCAACACGAGCAGCACTCATCACTCGGCAAGAAGCGTGGGCAATTTCTCACACCCTCCCAGCCAGCAGCCTCCTCCTCATCATCATCACCATCATCATCATCATACTCCTCCTCCTCCTCCTCCTCCTGCTTCTCTTCCTCAGGCCCCTCCTCAGGCCCCTCCTTCAGAGTCCCAGCGACAGATCACAGCTTCCCCGACCGCCATCAACGACTATTCTCCGGTTCCAAGCCCGGGGTATGATGTCTACGGTGGTGGCCATGGCCCTGCGCCGCCGCGCCGTGGCAGCTTTGTCGCGCATGGCAGCAGTTACGACCCTTACCAGACAGGCAATGCTCTGGTCCAGGCCGTACAGGGGCAGGGGCAGGGGCAGGGCGGCTTCACCGACTACGCTCCCTCCACGCCCGCGCGCCGTGGCAGCTTCGTGGAACCAAGCCACGACCCATACCGAGCCCACAGTCCTGCCCCTGCAGAGAGGCGTGGCAGCTTCAATGACCAGGCGCACAGTCCCCTGCCCGCGCGCAGGGGCAGCTTTGTCGACGGCGGCTTCACCACAGGCGGGCGGGATCCCAGCCCGGCTCCTCCGATGAGACGTGGCAGCGCTCTCGAGAACTACGAGAACGCGCTCGTTCACGTGCCTTCGGTGCCGCCGTCTCTGATTCCCGGCATCGACCCGGAGACAGCAAAGGAGATTGCGGAGCGGCTCAACGGGGAGAATCGCATGACCCGCTACAACCAGCAGTATGCCATGGCTTCGGTCCGCGGCAGGCCTCGCACCGATACCTACCCCCGCTACGACCGGGACCGCTCGCCGGCATCGTTCGCGCCGGGCTCTTTTGAATCCAGAACAAGCCCCAACTACGAGTCCCACAGCCCCGTGCCGACCTCGCGCAGTCACTCGCGGGCCGTCTCTCCCAGCCCGATGCCGAGCCCGAGCCCCATGCCCAGCCCCATGGCGGCTCCGCACCATCACCGCATCGCTCGCAAGTCGGTCAGCCCGGCGCCCAGCTTCAACAGCATCAACGTGCCTTTTGGGCCCGACTCGTTTGACGCCCTCAACCCAGGCAGCAAGGGCGCGTCGCCCAAGCCCGAAGCCGCCTCCAGGATCATCAGCCACGACGGCCGTGAGATCGACCCCTCGGACCATCTTCCCATGGACACGTGGGCCCCCGAGCCCGAGTCCAAGCAGAAGCCGCAGGAAGCCCAGGGGCGTCCGATGCCGGCCGGCGCACAGCCCATGCCACCATCCGGACGTCGCCAGCTGCGCATAGCCCATCGCCAGTCGACGTCTGCGTCTCATTTGCACTACCAGCCCGACGAGCGTGCATCGCCTGGTCTGCCGCCGCCGACGCCAGGCCACGGCCGGCTGCAGAAGAAGTCTTCACGCACCATGCCCCCGTCCCCGGGCACCCCGGCGACTTCGGGATCGGCGCCTCTTGGGCCGATACACCCCAATGCCTACCACGACCCGCACAGTCACGGCTCGCGTACGGTGCCTCGCACGACGACGTGGGACTACCCTGCCGATAACATGGCATCCGTGTACGGAACAAGCCCGGGCGCTCGCGGCGGCGGCGGCTTCTCGCACAGGCCCACGCTCAGCGGGCCGCCCATCCCTGCCAAGATCCCCGTGCAGTCGGGCTCAGGAGAGGACTGGGCGCTGATGCAGGAGCTCAGCCAGATTGATCTCGGGGCTGGAAGGGCACGGCGGCCCCACTACTAGAAGGGAAGCACATATACCAGAAGGGAAGTACGGATGCATGAAAGAATAAACGCGAAGGAAAGAATGGTCAAAGAGATAATCAATCAATCTGCTTGTACAACAATGTCTGTGGTTGGTCTGGGGGGGGTTAATCTGCATCGCTCATGGATGGTGTGTATAATTTATTAGATAGCATAACTTATGGTGTCTTTGGTCTGCTGAGTCAGCCATTAACGAATCCTTAAATCCGGGGTTTGCTTATTTGTGGCGTATATTTAATTATCCAACCTGCTTTTCCAGATCCATCATCAATCACCCATCACTTGGACTGGCGCCTGTCGGAATGGCGCGCGCTGTCAGAGGTATATATATATCATGATAAACCCAGCGGATGAAAACGCAACTGGCTGACAGAGGCCAGGTGTCCTGGTCGAGTGTGACCCTTCAATCAAGTCCATCATCGTGTCGATTGATGCAGAAAGCCACGACTACATTGTTGAGGATCTCGACGAGCAGCGTGTCGTTGTCAAGGAGAACATGGTGGCTCTGCTCAAGAAAAAACTTGACGAGGTCAGTCTGAGTATCGACGCTCCTCGCCGCGAGAGGTGATTGGCTAATGCTCATACCGCGGCATGCAGAGACTGAGTGAGACGCACCGGCAGCAGGACGAGGACTCGTCGGACTGAGGCGCGGTCAATCATGGCTATCCAGATACTCGGGCGCGCATAGTAGATACATAGGCCATGGTAGACATGTACGGATAGATTGAATTCCTTGGCCGTGCAAGCCAGCATGGCCAAGTCAGAGCTTAGCAAACGTCGGTTTCTGTTTTGTCAGCCCCGACATGATGGCCTGGTCGAAGTCCTTGGATTGCACCGCGGCCGAGTTCCAGACGGCCGTGTATCGCAGATCTGTGGTGCGGTTTTGTTATCAGCGCAAGCTGGGACAAATGTGTGTGTGAGAGAGAGAGAGAGAGAGAGCACAAGCCACCGTACTGTCAGCAACGCTGTGCTCCTGGGCATGCTTCAGGATCTCCTTGGTGCCCTGCACGGCGATGGGACTCTTTTCGGCCAGCAGGCGCGCCAGGTCCAGGCCCGCGGCCACGGCCTCGGCCTTGGTGTCGTAGACTCGGCTCACGAAGCCGACGGCCAAGGCCTCGGCGGCGCCAAAGTCGCGCGCCGTCAGGCACACGTCGCGCACCCACGACATGCTCCCGACGACGCGCGGCAGGCGCGCCAGAGTGCCAACATCGGCGGCGAGGCCAATGTCGACCTCCTTGACGGCGAAGCGCGTGTCGGAGGCGCACATGCGGACGTCGGCCGCGGTGGCGATGTCGATGGCGAGTCCGAGCGAGATGCCGTGCATGACGCACACGACGGGCTTATCGCACCGCTCAACGGCGGATATCGCGTCCTGGAAGTCGAGGATGTGCTGGCGGAGCCCCTTTGCGCGGCGCGCCGCGTCGTCGCCCCCGCCTGCCGCCACGGCTGCCACGTCGGCCGCGGCGGACTGGACGTCGAGGCCTGCGGTGAAGGCGCGGTCGCCGGCGCCGGAAAGGACGACGGCGCGGATTCCCGGATCGCGCGAGAGCTGGTCGAAGGCGGCGCCCAGCGAGCGCCACATGGGCTCGGAGAAGGCGTTGAGTTTGCGGGGGCGGTTGATCTCGACGTGGGCGGTTTGGGGGTGCGGCGACGTTATCACGAGGTGGGCGTGGTGGGCGTAGGGGGGGATGGAGGAGGCCATCGTTGGGGGCGAGTCAAGGTCAATGATGCTATTCATCTTGGTGATGATGATGCCGATGATGGGATGCCGGTGGCGTTATCTCAGTCTCTATCTAGATAAGATAAGATAGATAGACAGATAGATAGATAGACAGATAGATAGATAGATAGATAGATAGATAGATAGATAGATAGATAGATAGATAGATAGATAGATAGATAGATAGATA
>JAOYNU010045520.1:0-36017 GCA_026745395.1 Tympanopsis confertula | reverse complement strand
AGATAGATAGATAGATAGATAGATAGATAGATAGATAGATAGATAGATAGATAGATAGATAGATAGATAGATAGATAGATAGATAGATAGATAGATAGATAGATAGATAGATAGATAGATAGATAGATAGATAACAGCCACGATGGCCTCATCTTGTTTGCTCTTTCCTCCTTCCCCTAATTGAAACAATAATCAACCTCAAAGCTCCAACCGCAACCTCAGAGTGCCAGACCCTTGCACGGCTGTGTCCTCACAGCTTCGATCGGCCTGTCTGCTGAACCGATATCATCTCGCTAGTTGCCAGTTGTCGTCCATTCATCCAGCCCGGGCTGGGCAGCCACGCAGCTTGCAGCTCGCAGCACGCCCACTTGTTTCACTTGTCGCGCTGCGCTGCTTGCCATCTTGTTGCTCTCAGCAAAGGCTGGGGGATGAACCGACTACGTCTACGACTGCCACTGCGACTACAACTGCGTCGTGCTTGTGTTTTCGTGCTGCCCAAAGACAAGCTTATTTTCGGGTGCATACAGCTGGCTATGGCGACCATGGATATACGATAACCAGCGAGCCAGGCCGATGTGCGTCTCTCATGTGCAGAGGGGACCTGGATAAACAGGATGGCCGCGAAACGGCCATGCTGCTTCTTGTGGCTGCTTGGTCTGACGACTGCTGCATGCTCCTGCTGCTGCATTTCCTTCGCCCTCCCAACTTGCTTGTCCAATGGCGCGGCGTGTCTACGGTCTCCAGCGCCACGGACTGGGCCCCCCCGGTGAGAAGTTGGAGCTGATTGATAGGACACAAGAAGCGAGAGACCCGGGATCAACAAAAGACCTGGTTGCATGTACTTTTTACTGGAGCTCAATGCTCGAATCCAAGGCCTGCTTTTTCGACTGCTCCCCAGGTCCGATCGTCTGTCTATTTCCGTCCATATATGAAGATTCGGAAGTTCTGCCCATTTCTGATTTGTCGAACCACAAAATCTTGCTTCTCCGCCTTGCTTCTCCGCCTTGTATCCCCCCCTCCTCCCTCGTTGTTCCCTCTTGTGTTTCTGATTTCTTTGTCTTTTATTTGTCTTTGGTTTGTTTTTAGTTTTGTTGTTTTTAATTTTTCTTCCCCTTCTTTGCAAGCTGGCGTTTGAAGTCTACTTCCGAGCCACTATCACGGTGGGCACAGCAAAAGGCAGACAAGACGTCACAGACATGATGGATCGCGTGCGCCGTTGGACCAGGCGTTTTTCGAAACAGGACGGCGCGGCTTCCGGCGCCGGCAATGGCAATGGCACCAACGCCGCTGTCGCCACCGACCACATCATCGATATCCCCAACAGCGCGCCCAGTACCAGCAATTACGATCGTGTCTCCAGGAATCGTGGCTCGACCACTGCCCTCGGGCATAACGGACACGCTCATGGCGCCGGTCCCGGTCCCAGTCCCGGTTCCGATAGTCCCGTCGTGAGCGGTGCGCAGCCTGTCATCGGATATGCCTCTCCTCAGAGGCCTCAGCTGCAACCCGCAAGACGGGACTCGATGCCCGTTCAGCCAGAGGCGGGTGCCCAGGAATCGCTCCAGCACCGATCGAGTCGACGCCACACCACCGACTTCATCTCCGATACCAACCACCACGTTTATCCGGTGCCCGGGCTGGGGTTCAGTTTCGGTCCCGGAATGTTACGCAGAGCATCTCAATCTCAGGCCCAGCAGCCCGAGTCTCCTGAGGTGGTTCGTAGGCCTGCCAGCGAGCAAAGCACACCTCGCCGTCTCCAAAAGAAACACAAATTCTCTCCGGAGCTGCAATCAGCAGGGGAGTCTCCCACCAGCTCCAAGCCATCCGACGGAGGCGTGCCACTGGGCCGCACGCTGTCGAGTCCCCCCCTCCAGACACAGCTACCTGCTCCTGGTGGTGGCCAGTCACAGCAGGCACAGCAAACGCATCATCCTCCTGCCCCGATGACGGTTCATACCCGGCCGGAGCTGGCCCACATACCACAGCAGCATCTGGCTCACGCACAATCATCACGCCCAGCACAACAACCCCAGTATGATGGCCCTGCCATCAGCATGGACCAGCACCGGCCGCAGCCACCCCCAAACGATGCCGTATGGGAGCAGAGGAGGAGCAGCTTCGCCTTTAGGCGCCCGGATCTGTACTATCAGAAACCACGTGACGAGCCCAACGCCAGGAGGAGCATATCCATGGCAATGACAGAGCACGCACTGAGTCGGGGCGCCGATGACGGCCCCAACCGCAGGAGCTTTAGCCTCATCAGGCCCCAGCAGAGACAGGAGTCGTTCCGTATGTTGTACGCCCATGAAGGCGGGGGGAGGCCAAACTCGGGACCAGCACCTGTATATGGGTGGAGACCCCCGATAAAAGGTCCGGCCGCCCCACCGGGACCTCTGCCGGGACCACTACCTCGACCACTATCGGGACAAACTGCTCCATACCTTCATTTCTCGAGACAGCTGGCCCCTCAGAATCCTCGATATCCAGACGGCCCCGCGGGCACCTTGCAGCGATATCCACCAGGCCCAAACCCCCAGATCCCCCAGATCCCCCGATATGGCCCCCGAAGATCCACCCATCCTGATTGGCAACCCGACGTACGACACCACGCCGCGTCGCAGGGACACCCTCACGAGCCTCATCCTCCCCCCCCACTTGAGCAGCAGCTCTCGTCTTCGGCCTCTGGCCGACCATCGCTGCCGTACTCACACGACCCCCTGCGAACCCATCCACCCGAGAACGGGGGGCGGGAACGGCGAGAACGCCCCTTCATAACCAGTACTACCAGTACCAGTACCAGCCCCGACGCAGCCTATGTATGCAGCTCTCCTGCCGACATGCTCCCACCGGAGCCCGAGACCCCTTGTCCGCCCGAAAGCCGCGTGATCTCAGCCGCCGACGAATCGACGCTTGTGGCCCAGGACACGTCGGTAAATTCATCCACCAGATCGTCCCCGCAGCAGGCCGCCTCTCAGAGCTCGCGTCCCAGCCATCCGCCCCTCTCCAAAATGGAGATTCGGCCCGGCATCGTCAGGCATAACAGCCAAGGATCCATCACGCGCAAGCCCGTGCCCAAGAGCGCCGCCACCGGCGTCCTCACCTACAAGCCGCCCTCGTCCACGGCCTCGCTAGCAACAACTGCCGGAGGAGCCTCGGTCGACACCGACACCGACACAACCAGGGAGCACACCCCCAGCCACTCCCCCGTCGAGAAGCGAGACTTCAAAATGGCCGGCGCCCAGAGGCTTATGCCCAATCACAGGGTCGGCGTCACCCTCTACGACAAGCCGATGGGAGATGACGCCATTGAGCAACTGGAAAATCTGATTAACAGGAAGCTGAGGCACCCGCCGCAAGACATTTCACCACACACTAATGACCCGGAACAGGAACCTTTCGGCTCTAGTCTGGGCGAGGATGTCGAGGTTTCCCGGCACGGGGATGCAACCGAAGCCTCGTACGCGGACACGCAGACGGCCCTCGATCCGAGAGCGTCGGTCCTGTCGATCGACGGCGGCGTCAGTGTCAAGGAAGCACCAGGGCCCGTTCCAACGCATGGCCGCTCCATGGGCGAGGAGACGTAGGTTGGATCCTCTTCAGGAGGCTATGTAATCTAACTTGTGTTAGGTATCGCGCGCACCCCGAATCATCATCAGGCGGCCCTACAGGAGCCGACTCGGCTCAGGCTCACGCAACCGCCGCGGACACGCCAAACGTGCTGCCATCGCCGGTGCCATCGCCGGTGCCGTCACCCGCCCTGTCGCCTCTCATACCCTTCCCCCCCGAACCCTCGGACGGCCCCTACAAGCTCGACTACTCCAGATTTTCCGTGCAGCGGGACGCCATCGAGCTGAGCCCCGTCAATCTGTCGTCAATCATGGTGCACGAGGCTCGCCGTCTTCGTCTGCTCGAGCCCCCGAAGCACGTCGTGACTCCCACCGACGCTTTCCTTGCGGCAGCGCCTGCGCCGCCGCCCTGCTACTTCTCGTCCATCCCCTTTCGGCCTCTTGACAGCACAGCCCGCGAGATCCGTCTCGTCACCATCCTGCCACCACAGACGTCCACACGCACCAACCCGCCGTTTCCCGTCTCCAACCCGCTCGCCATAAACTCGTCTCATCTCCACTTGACGCTGGAGCACGTGCCCCTGCCAACAGTCACCTACGACCCCCGCTCGCAGCTTCACCAGGACCCGTCCATCTGCCCCCGGCGTCGCATGCCTCTTCCGCCCGGCGTGCCGTCGCCCAGATCCGGCACCAACCCGCTGCTGCAGCAGCGCGCCCACGAGCTCAATCTCCGACTCCAATCCTACAACTGGATGTCGGACCGACGTCGGACTGTGCTGCACGGCAAGATGTTCACCATGGCCAAGAGCATGGCGGAGTACTTCCCGGACAGAGGAGGCACGTCACCGACGTTTGAGGATGCAAAGGACTATTTGGGATCCTACGTGTACACCCCGCTCGGCCCGGACGGCATCCTCCACTCGGACCTCGATTTCTTGGTGCTCTCGTATGCTCGCGATGACGACGCGCCCGAGTCCTCGCTGCGGCCCGTCATCGTCAACGGGCAGGAAGCGCTCATCTCGCCAAACCTGGAGGCTTCTCTGCGCACGCTGAGGGAGCTGCCAGACGTCGAGTTTGGCGTACGCGTCTGGGTCGAGTCGCTTTGCGTCAATCCACTCGATGCGGCCGAGAACACGGTCGAGGCCCAGTGCTTTGTCGGCGACATCATCGAAGCCTCGCGCCACGTCATCTCGTGGGTTGCCCCCGACGATTCGTCAGCGGATCCCACAGCCACGTCGGACACTGACCTCGCCGTCGACTTTATCGGCATGTGCTGCGAGCCCCTGCAGCCCGGCTCGTGGCTGTCGCACGCAAAGACGCTCAAGCCAGTGCTGCGCGGCTGGCTTGAGAACACCGGGACTGCGCGCAGCCCCTTGTACCGCGCACTGGTCCGGTTCTTTGGCAGGGGCTACTGGCGCCGGGCCGCGACGATGCGAGACGTCGCAAGGGGCGGGCTGACGCGCGGCTGGGCTGTCTGCGGCCGGCGCATGGTGCCAACGTACTACGTGGCTCTGTGGGCGTACGTCGTGTCGGGCATCGTCATCGAGGCCGGGCTCGTTGACGAGCGGCGGACCCTGTACCACGCCGTGCAGTCGGCATGCGCCATGTGCATGCTCGACTCGTTGGACTGGTCCAGCATGGGCAGCTGGGATGCCGAGACGGTCCGCAGATCTGCCATGCTCACGCGGGATTTCTTGGGCGCCCAGGAAGTCGCCACGGCACAGGACCTGATCAGGACGCAGCTTTCCCTGCTGCCCCCTCAGATATCAGCCCACATGGCACCACCTGCCTCGACGACGCCTCTCGCCCACGCCGCGTCGCTTGCCTTTGCCGTGGCGCGGGGGGCCCGGTTTCCCGATTGGATCACGGACGTGCCCTTTCGGTGGCGCTGGCCGTCGTGGGTGCCCCGTCCCGGCGACCGGCGAGCCCCACTCGGCAAGTTTCGTCCAAGAAGAACCTACACGGCCGGCGGCGTCGCGTTCCCTCTGGTCTTTGAGCCCGTGGCTGAAGCTGGTCCCAACGGCGAACTCCAGCTCGAGGTGGACACGGAGGCGGTCTGCGTTGGCCGGATAATCCGTGTTGGTGCTTACGCGCAGCCTGGCCAGCTCTCCTTCCCGCGCCATCACGTCTACGGCGGGGTTGCCGGCCTGTCGGATGCGGTGCGTGCCTGTCTCAACGCCAAGAACAGGGACCCCAAGGGGACGACGTTTCTTGACGTGCCGTTCCGCGAGTGCATCACCGACGTTCTGGCCGACTCGTCAGATGCCCAGCTTGCGTCGTGCCCGGGCGTCGGCGAGCTCGCGGACCGCGTCACGGTCGCGGCCGCATCGCACTCGTGGGATCTGTGGTCGCACCGACTCGACGCCCTCCTCGCGCACAACACGACGTGCAGGCGTGGCGGCCAGATGTCAGCCGCTCCGGATGAAATCGCGGCCCTCACCAAGGCGTGGCTTGCCGGAGAAACAGACGACGGGTTGCCGACGCTGTTTGCGCTCGACACGGGGCACGTGGGCAGTATCGAGGAGCCCAGCAGGGCGTGTGGCGAGGAAGAAGACGAGGGGGCCATGAACGCGGATGTGGACGTCAATGTGCTCCCTGGCATGGAGGTGTGGGTTATTGCGGGCTGCGGGTGGCCTGTGGTGCTGTGGGACGGTGGCGAGCTTGAGCGCAGGCGTCGCAAGGAAAAGGACAAGGATGGAGAGTCGGAGGAGAGCCCGCGAAGGTTCAGGTGTCTGGGGAGGGTGTACGTGCACGGTGTGATGGAGGGCGAGGCTTTTGAGATGGGGACCAGGGAAACGGTGAGGCTGGTGTGAAGGGTGCATGCAAATGTGATGCAGAGGGAGGTATATTGAGATTTATGCCTGGTGGTACAGCGTCTGGTTAAGCATATCTACATTTGCCAAATCAGTCTTTTCTCCTTGGTCTGATACAACGCTCGCTCTCATTTGGCCGCTCTCATGGCCGCTCCTCATGGCCGCTCCTCATGGCCGCTCCTCATTTGGCCTGGTCTCTTTTGGACGTGAGGTAGACGTGCATGGGTGGTTTCAGCCAGACGCTAAAGGCCTTTTGCCCAGAAGGCCAGTCCTTGCTCTCCGGGGCCAGTTCGAGATCAAAGTTGTAGAGGATCTTGGCCAGGATGAGACGCATCTCTGCATATGCGAGGCTGTGGGTCGGCCGAGTCGTCAGCTTTGCGGAGAAGGGGGGATGGATAGACAAGGGAGGATGGATAGACAAGGGAGGATGGATAGACAAGGGAGGATGGATAGACAAGGGAGGATGGATAGACAAGAAGGGAGGACATACTTCATGCCTATGCAGTTTCTGGGACCCATCGAAAACGTTTGCATGGCGTCGAGTTTGTCGTTCTCGAAGCCGGGGGCCCCGAGCCATCGCTCAGGGCGGTATGATTGAGGATCGGTCCAGTTTGAGCTGAACCTGTTGGACGCGTACTGCCCGACTGATACTCTGGTCTGCGAAGAAATTGTTGTCAGCATTGTTGAAAGAAGTGCTCTTTTTACTTTTGGTTTCCCAACTGCAAAACCACAAGAGCTGCTACTTATATATATATATATATATATATTACTTACACCTTCAGGGACAGCTACTCCGTCGATAACGTCCCCACCAGGCGGGATCACCCTCGGAAACCCACCGGGCGGGGGCGGATGCAGGCGAGACGCCTCGTTAAGGCAGGCCAGCATGTAGGGCAGCTTCTTGACGGTGGTGAGGGAGATTTCATCTTCTGACGCGAAGCTCTCGCGGACCTCGGCCACCACGCGGGAATAGGTGTCGGGGTTCATGAGGAGAAAGTACGTCACGGCGGAGAGCAGGGTGGCTGCGGTCTCGGATCCGGCCATGATGAGCGTGTTGGTGGTCATGCAGAGCTCGGCAAAGGTGATGTTCTGGATATATATATGACTTGGCATCAGCCTTCTCATCCTTGGCTTGCCATACAGACGGACGCAGGGCATAAAAAGACTCACATTGTCCTTGTACAGGCGGACGAGTCCGGCGACAAAGTCGTGCTCGCGCTCGTCGCCCATGGCCAGCCTGTTCTTCACGCGCCTCGCAATGTCCTCGTGGAGGGGCACGACGGCGGCGGGGATGATCCACGCGTACAGGGCGTGGTATAGTCTGTTGTAGCCCGTCAGGACCCTGAGGTAGCGCATCCTGCCCTCGTCGCGCATGAAGGAAAAGACGTAGCGCGGGAACATGTGGTAGTCGTTGCTGTTCAGGCAGTGGAACGACTCGCCGTAGGTCAGCTCGCTGATGATGTCAAAGGTGGTGAAGTTGAGCCACTGGACGAGGTTGACGGGGACCTTTGCGGCGGCGGCGGCAGCAGGGCGGGAGGTGCGCTCGCGGAGCTTGGCGACGAGCTGGTCGACGAAGCGCAGCAGCGTCGGCTCCTGGGCCTGCATGCTGCGCTCCGAGAAGCCCGACGACAGGGCAGACCGCAGCGCGGCGTGCATCTGGTAGTCGGCTGTGATGATGCTGTTCGGGGCCTCCATGCTGGCCTTGTACCAGAGCAGGGGCCTGGGCAGTTCCTGGTGGAAGGGCCGGCCGGCGGCGGAAGCCGCCGCCTTGGACCGGTGGCCGTAGATGTCCCTCCAGCCCTGGGCGGTGGCGAACGAGAGCTCGCACGGGCCGACGCGGACGACGGGGCCGTAGGCTTCGTGCAGCTGCAGGATCCTGGCGTGCAGATCGCCCAGGAAGCCGTGGTAGGCCCCGGGGACGGCTGAGATGCGCCATAGGAGCGGGCCGGGGACGGAGCGCAGGGGGTGGACGAAGAGGTTGTAGATGACGCTGGAGATGGAGGTGGTGGCGATCTGGAAGAGTCAGACACAGTTACGTATATGTGTATGTATATACAGTCCCCTGACACGTGAAACGATCGCTATGGCCGTGGGAGCGATCGTTTCACGTGTCTGTACATATATATATATATGTATAATATGCAGCGGGGAGACGCACGGAACGATCGCTGCTGCGGCCCTGGCCGCACCTGCGGCGATTCACGTGCCACTGGCACGAAGGAGGTTTGGGGGAAAAGAAAAACTGACAACAACTCCAATGGCCGAGAGCCACTGGACGATGGAGACTTGGGAGAGCCTCGCCACAAGCTGCGCGGTCTGGGACCCCGCAAGCCTGCCAAGATACGTTGAAGCCATGGTCGAGGAATCTCGAACCCAGCTTGATGGGAGTTGGTGGACGGATTCCCAGTGACGGTGACTGGTAGATATATGTGTGATGGAGCGGATCCCCAACTAATCACTTCTCCACATAAACGGCCTCTGAGCGGCCACCGCACACGCACACATGCAGATACGACCCTGATCAGAATGCGCCATCCGCGCGGAGTTTTGGGCCGGCTGTCGAACGATCTGGCCAAGCCACCCATAGAAATCTTGGTTTTGAATTTCTCGGGCAGCCACGATATCTGGAATCGCATAAAGTGCTCAGTTAGTGTACCTGCTTTTGCGAATAAAAGACCAGTAATAGGAATGTACAGACTTGAGACCTGGAAGGATTGTAGTGCGTAGTCCAACTTCGTTTCCTGTGCCATGGCCGAGGATGCCGATTTCTATGCTGATCTTGGCCTGTTTGGGTGTCGTATATTTTTAGCCGTCATTGGACGTCACAGCCCCGCGGCATACAAGAAAGTTGTCCAGAGGATGCGAGCTACCACTTGGTCCAATCGCCTTGCTTGCTTATGAATGCTCAAGGGGGCTGATATTTCGCCGTATTACGAGTATAGGAGATCTCTTGGTAGTAAATAGGATTTCCCTTGGTTGCCATGACTCGATAGTATCACGTGAGCGAACCATATTTTATTTGTTGCCAAGTTATTTATTACATATAGCAAACCACGTGACATTATTCAGCATCTCGACCTCGTTACTTGCACTACTGTTCTTGTTGCCACCGCCCAGCTCAAACAAGCGCAACCACCCACAACGCAGCAAGCGCGCCAAACACGCCCGTCTCCATCCCCAGGGCCATGGCGGCGCCAGTCGTCGGCACGCCCGGCGGACCCGAGCTGGTCGTGCTCGGCCCGCTGCCGCCCCCGTCTCCGCCTTTGCCTCCCTCGCCGCCCTGGCCACTCCCTTCGCTCCCAGCAGTCGTGGAGGTGGCGCTGCCCCCCCCCACGCTCGTGAGCGTCGCGGTGCCGGTGGACGTGGACGTGATGGTGCCCGGAGCTCCGTCGCCAGACGAAGCAGGCGACGACGGCGCGGGGAAGCCGACCGCGTCGGTTGCCGATACGAGAGTCTCCTCGGGGCCAGGCGACGTGAGCGTGCCGGGAGGGGGGGGACCAGCCGGTGGGCTGTACGCCGAGGGAGAGGGCGCCGCCGGGACCGACACCGTGACGGTTACGGTGCTTGCGGGGGCGCAGCTGGACGAGTCGTCGTCGGCTTGCACATAACGACGCTGACGACGCTTCAGGTCCAAAACGTTGTCGTTGTCGTTGTCGCTGTCCATGTCAATTTCGTCATTGACGCCGTTGTACTCTGCGTCGAAATGGTGCTGCTGCTGCTGCTGCTGGTGGCCGTGCCCCTGGCCCTCGCGACCCGGCCGAGGATTGCTGGTCGGGGACACGTGCTTTTCGCTGCTGTAGACGATCCTGGGCTCGCCAATCACCACGGTCACTGCGGCGCACATGGCTTTCTCGGCCGCCAAAAAGACCTGCATGTCGCTCGGGGGGCAGACGGCAGCGCAGAGAAAGAGCTGGTCCAGGTGGTTGTTGAAGCTGCAAAAGTGCTTCACGCCCTGGGGGCTGCCGATGCAATCGAGCTGCGAGGACAACACACGAGGTCAGATGCAATCAGGGTGGGTGGGGTGATTGGGGCAGCGGTGGCGCGTACGATGCAGTCGGGCAACGTGATGCCTTCCACCTGGACTGCCTGGGCAAGCTTGAGGCCCAGGGCCAGGGCCGCAACGGCGAATATGCCCTTCATCATGGTGACGGGTGATGTCCAAGATCAGACCAAAACGGAGCAAGTGGCCGGGCTCCCAAACGAAGGGGGGGGGATATGAACGAATGAATGAATATGCTGTGGTTTTTTTATTATTTTATTATCAACCTCTGCGGCATCAACGAGTTGGGGCTGACTGAACGGTGTGGAAAGGGACTTTTTGAGGCGACGGCACCGGCTCTTTTTAAGAATACGGTGCCTCGTCTCCCTGCTTTTTTGCCCCGTCGGGAAACCTTCCCGTCGCCTCGCCCATCCTCTCCGTCTGTCCGTCTGTTTTTCCTTTGTGCTGCCTCAGAACCTGCACGGGACCGCCGGGTACATGATCAAGACCAAGGGGATACGAGCCAAACCAAGCATATCAGAGCGCCGGGCTCGAGAGAGAGAGCAGCAGCAGGCTGTGGGTTTTCCTTTTGTCTTGTGTGTTTCGGTATCATACATGCGTGTGTGCAACTGCGACCATCTATCTGCCCCCCCCGGCGGGGGCCCGTCCTGGGGGGGAAATAACCAGGGAACAACAAGTCGATGAGGTAAAAGATAGATAGACTTTGCGGCAGACGGCCGCGAGCATGTTCCGCATTGTGTAATCCGGTAGGGAGGGCAAAGGCCGAGTGGGGGGGGTGATTCCTGGTGTCTGTTTCTGTTTGTTGTGGGTGGGTCGTCGGCTGGTTCCCAAGGTTTGTGTCATGTACGTGTGTGTGCGATGGATTTTATGTTTATGGATGCTTCCAGAGCTGTTGCAGAGCTTGCAGAACTTGCAAACCGGGCTTGGGAACCGGACTGGGACCAAAGGCAAGACAACGGGGCCGGCAACAGGGCAGACGGATGATCTCATCGGGTCTTTTGGAGCCCATTGTGGCCTGATGATCTGGTGGTTCGCTGTCTAGAACCATATAAACCGTATGCAAGGCCGTTCTCCATCAGGCGAGGGTTTGGACGTGAGTCTCACACATGGCGCCGAGGAGGCTGGACAGACACCTTGTGAGACACGGCCGCCTTTGCAGGAAACTCTGCATCTAAGTTGTACGGAATGTTACCCGATGTATCATGTAGGCACTGGTGCACTTGAGCGTGTATATATATATATACAGTGAGACACGTGAAACGATCGTTTCACGTGTCAGGACTAGAGAGAGAGAGAATATGCATATATACGTATATAGAGAGAGAGTGAGAGAATAAATATATACGTATATATATATATATATAGAGAGAGAGAATATACATACATACATATATATATACGAAAGAGTGAGAGAGCGAGAGCGAGAGCGAGAGAGAGGAGGCCAATTTCATCTTCTTTGCCCCTTGCCCCTGTCCCTTGCAATACGTTCGTCCCTGCTCGTCTCCCGCTCTGGAATCTGGCCACTTACATGCCTTCTTGGGTGGGCATCTGAATAGGCGCACAGCTGTGTTCCTGTGGTGCGCACGCAGGCGACAGGAAGCACAAGGACCAAAGCACAAACGCAACACTGGCTCGCGAGATCACGTCGTACCAGGAAGCGTTTCTCTGGCCGGCCCGTTGTTTTCCTTTCTTTCTTTCTCTCTTTCTTTTCTGTGGCCGCTTGTAGGCGCCCGGTTGAGTGCTTGGTCTGATGGTCCGTTTGCACGCCAGGACATGATGGGATATTCCACTGGTTGTCCCATTTCTGATAGTCCATTCTGATTGTCCATTCTGATAGTCCATTCTGATAGTCCATTCTGATTGTCCATTCTGATAGTCAATTCTGATTGTCCATTCTGATTGTCCATTCTGATTGTCCACATGGCGGTTCCACAGGTTCTCGGCTATGCTTTCTTCACGCCCTGGACAGCTGCTTGCCAGTTTCGTGCGAAGCGTTATCGTAACGTCGTTCCCTTGATGACAATCATCACGTGACGATTAGTTCGCTTATCTTATCGCGCATTTGACGTCTATACAACACGCTGGCCAATTTGCTGTCGCGACCTGCCACAAGAGGCGAGCGAGATGCCAGTTTGCGCCTCTTTCTTGATTCCAAAAATCCTTCGTTTTGGAATCATTGCTGGAACACCAACAGCATCACATCACACACAATACCTTGTCTCTCTCCCTCCCTCTCTCCCTCTCTCCCTCTCAGCGCAATGCTGCTCGTACGAGCGGCAGTATACCTGCTCCTCTACCTCGTCCACTTTGCTACTTGTGCCGAAGACTTTTACAAGGCAAGTTTGATCCGCTGCACAGCCCTCATCCACCATCAGCTAACGTCTGTCCAGATCCTCGGCCTCGCCAAGGACGCTTCCGACAGGGAGATCAAGTCCGCATACCGCAAACTGGCAAAGAAATACCATCCCGACAAAAACCCGTACGAAACAAGCCCCCCCCAATATATATTAATAATATTAACGATGCTAAACTCCAACAGCGGCGACGAGTCCGCCCAGGAAAAGTTCGTCCAGGTATCCGAGGCGTACGAGGTCCTCACCGACCCGCAGTCGCGCAACATATATGACCGCTACGGCCACGACGGCCTCAAACAGAGCCAGGGCGGCGCCGGCCAGCACCACAACCCGTTTGACCTCTTCAACCACTTCTTCGGCGGCGGCGGGCACTTCAACTCGGCACAGCAGCGGCGCGGGCCCGACCAGGAGATCCGCGTCGGCATCGCGCTCCGCGACTTTTACAACGGCGCCACCACCGAGTTCAGCTGGAACCGCCAGCACGTCTGCGAGGCGTGCGACGGCACCGGGTCCGCCAACAAGGTCGTCGACAAGTGCGCCCACTGCGACGGCAGGGGCGTGCACATCATCCGCAAGCAGCTCGCCCCGGGCATGTTCCAGTCGGCCCAGCGCCAGTGCGACCGCTGCGGCGGCACCGGCAAGACGGTGAGGCAGCCGTGCCCGGCCTGCCAGGGCCATCGCGTCGTGAGGCGCACGACGCCGGTGCAGCTGACGGTCGGCCGCGGCGCCGCGAGGAACTCGAGAATCGTCTACGAGAGCGAGGCCGACGCCCACCCGGACTACGCCGCGGGGAACCTCGTCGTCACGCTCGTCGAGAAGGAGCCGAGCCTGGCCCAAGACGAAAACAACAACAACATCAACCCGGACCACGTCGACGGCGTCTTCTTCCGGCGCAAGGGCAACGACCTGTTTTGGCGCGAGGTGCTCTCGCTGCGCGAGGCGTGGATGGGCGGCTGGGCCCGCAACCTGACCCATCTGGACGGCCACGTCGTGCGGTTCGGCCGGGAAAAGGGCCACGTCGTGCAGCCGGGACACGTCGACACCATCGCCAACGAGGGGATGCCCCTCTGGCACGAGGACGGCGACTCGATATACCACGACACCCAGTTCGGGAAGCTCTACGTCGAGTATGTCGTGGTGCTGCCGGACCAGATGGACGAGGCCATGTCGGACGAGTTCTGGGGCTTGTGGGAAAAGTGGCGCGCCAAGGTTGGGGTGGATCTCGGCAGGGACAGCGGCAGGCCCGAGGGGCCGGTCGGCCCAAGTCACGATGAACTTTGATTGAGCAACGCATTGGGGGGGAAGGACATGTATAGACTGTAGACTGGGGAGCACCTGAGATGCCAGTGGCTGCGAATTGGTGTCGGCGTTTGGCGGGCCAAGATGTCAAGAGTCGATATCTATGGGCAGTGCGATATCACGCAAAGGAAGCATTGGACAGACGAGCGCGCAAGAATTGACTGGCTGGTGTTGATTCAGTAGTGCCGCCGCCGTCTTTTGTCGTAGTCCCGGTCCCGGCGGTCTTGATCCCGGTGGTCCCGGTCCCGGTGGTCTTGATCCCGGTGGTCCCGATCCCTATCCCTACCCCAATTCCTGTCTCTGTCCCTGTCCCTGCCCCTGTCCCCATTTCTATCCCCGGCCCTGTCCCAATTCCTGTCCCTCCCCCTGTCGCGGTCGCTCCCCCTCTCCGTCGGGCTTTTGCTCCTCCGCCTCTGCCTCTCGTCGTGCTGCCTCCGCATGTCCTCCCTGCCATGCACCAGTCTGTACCCGTCGTCCATGTCGGTATCGTTCCGGTACTGGCGCCTCTTCTCCAGCTCCCGGACGCCGCCCCAGCCGCCGCGCGAGGACGCCTGCGCCCTGCGCTTGCTGTTGGTCTTGTGCCGCCACGCGTCGCTCAGCTTGCTGACGCTCTGGCTGAAGTCGACGTGGATGCGGCGGTCGTCGATGAGCACGTCCTGCATCTTGAAGTAGGCCTTTTCGCACGCGTCCTTGTCCTCGTACTCGATAAAGGCGTACTGCAGGCTGTCGCCCGTCTTGTGGTCGCATATGACCTCGCAGCTCAGGATCGTGCCGAAGCGCCCGAATATGAGCTCGAGGTCCTCGGCCGTGGTGACGGGGTTGAGCTTGCATACAAACAGCACGTTCTCGGGCGGCTTGACCTCGGCGAACGGCAGGTCGCCCATGATCTCGAGCATCAGCGCAGACACGCGCGCCTCGCGCTCGCGCCGCCGCGTCTCGAGCGTGTCCTGGTCGAGCCCGTCGTCCTCGTGGAGGGCGGCCTCGTCGGCGATCCTGACGGTGGCGAGCTGGGCGGCCGAGGGCGGCGGCGACGCGCTCGGCTCGCGCAGGCCGTGCGGGTCCGGGTACGGATCGTCAATGATGATGGTGTGGCGGATGCGGATGTCGACAAACGGGTGGCCCCTGTCGTCGACAATGGCCGTGTTGATCTTGTCGAGCACGTCGAAGCCCTCGACGACCTTGCCGAATATGGCCGCCTTGCCATCGAGATACTCGGTGTCGCTGCCGAGCGTCACAAAGAACTGCGACGCCGCCAGCCGCGTGTCGGGGTCCGTCGGGTGCGGCACCGTGGCCATGCTGACGGTGCCCGTCTCCATGTGCTTGAGCTTGGGGTGCAGCAGGGCCGGGAAGGCCCTGCTGCCCGAGCCCGGGTCGACGAGGCCCCATATCGAGGAGCCGCCGTCCGAGTCCCCGAGAGGGCCTATGGGGTCGCCCGTCTGGAACGAGAAGTCTTTTTGGATCGTGTGGATGGGCGCAAAGTTGTAGTATTTGACCTTGCACAGCTTGAGAAAGTTTTCGCACAGCTTGGGAACGTAGTCGACCAGGAGGTCCACGACGATGTCGCCAGCACTGGTCTCGATGAGAACTGACATTGCGGCGAGACGATAGAGACGATCATGACGGATAGCAAGAAACGGCGTTGAGTTTCTGGGCGAGCGTGAGTCTTGTGGTCACATGATACATGCATTAATAATAGATAGCGCGTCACCGGCCAGCTGGTGTCAGATGATGTTGGCCGAAGTATTAAACTTTTCTTATTGACAAATACTAGCGCCCACAAAGTGAAGCCATTTTCACACATAATCTCTAATTTTTTTAGCACTTCTGCCACACATGGTTCCGACATCTTATACGGCTATAGAGCTGGGAAATCCAGGAAAAATACCGCCTCAAGGACATCTGCATCAAGAAACTGATAGGTGGCAGCTGCAGGATCATTCATACTCGTCCCCTCTGGTATCTTATCTCCTTACTTTATAGGTCTTTTTGGTCTGGTGACTCTCACACGCCAACATAATTGCGGCCGAGTGGGGATCTACAACACCATAGAAGCGCAAATGGTCCTCTCTGGGGGAGATGCTCATATGACGGACGTCGCCCAATCCCACGCTGGGTCGTTATCGGCCACCAGGACCAGATGACAGCTCGTACGTTATATATTATCTTCTCGAGAAACGTTTCTGAAACGTTTACTGATTTTTTCTAGAATTTTACAAGAACGCCTCGCTCACGGCGTTGACACCAACCTCGGCACCCTCGGCCAAATGACCCATTGGTGATTGGATCGCAGCGGCCCGGTCTCGGTCTGTGGACCCGAAAGACAACAAGCGTGACCCATGTCTTGTGCGATGCGGCACGGCGATGCGGCAATCAACTCCTCCCTGTCTTGGAGCAGGCCCCAATTGATACACAAAATACACACGTGAAATCAGCATCGGCAATAAAAAGGCAGCCGTGCAAACGCTTGGGCAGCGCCGGAGATGCAGGCAGGTTGGTCAACGCGGCACGCCCAACGCCGTTGTGCGACATGGAATGCATCACGAGGATGTCACGAGAATTGCAGTCATTGGGTGCGCACAAGCTGTTTTATCAATATACATAGACATATATATATACAGTGAAGAGAGAGGTGAAACGATTGCTACCACGACCATCCATACGGAGGTTGGTTCACATGTTTCCAGATGTTGGTTCACATTCCCACAGGTTGGTTCACATGTTCACATGTTTCCACACCTTGTTCAATCAGGCTCGTTGGGATTATCATAGGACTATAAAAGCTGGTAGCAAGAATAAAGGATGAGAATGTAGTACAAACAACAACAAAGGTATACAGCCTCTGAATCCATCACGAGGATGACGCCTTGTGGGGGCTTTTGTGCCCAAGTCTTGGGTTCGACCCTTTTCGTGAAAATACACATGGATCCAGCCCGATCCTGCGTATGACAAACTCCCGGGCCCATGCGAGAATCAAGAATTGATGGTAGCGTTAAAGGTGGTATGGGGGTAATGAAATTATGTACGAGCATAGAGATACTCCTAGAACAAGAACAAGAACAAGACGAAGTAGAAGGAGGAGAAGAAGAAAAAGTTTCCCAGTCCCGCCAATCCCAACGTGTGCCCCAAGTAGGCGTGACTCTTTTCACCAATCCGTCCTCGTGCGTCTTGTTGCGCTCAGACGACACAGCGCTTTCTCCTCCCAGAACGCAGCTCCTTCTCGGTCTCCATGAGGCGGCACTGCACCCACATGCGGAATTCTCGGTCCCGGCGCACTATCTCGCAGTTGAGCAGTTCCGTCAGCGCGCGCTTGATGCCCTCGTTGACATTTGACAAGCGCTGCTCCTCGGCCTCGACCTCGTAGATGGTGTCTTCGTCCCAGACGGTGTCGAGAGAGCTTGTGCTGCAAATGTTGACGTTGGGAGGGGGCGAGGCATGGGAGCGATGGCGACGCGGGGACGCGAGAGCGGGCGAAAAGGCCGACGAGCCGGTGGGGGCGAGGACGGGGGTGGAAACGGGCGACGTGTTGGTTGTTGTTGTTGTGGACCATGTGTTGGAGCGGGTGCTTGGGCGCATCTGGTAGAGGTGCTGGGTAAGCTCCTCGTGCTGCGAGGCAAGGAGGAGATACTTTTGGATGGCAAAGTCGTGGTCGTGCTCGGGCATGAACAAGGGGTCCATGATGTTTGTTGCGAGTGATGTTGGGTAGTCGAGTTGTCGTGAGAGACCAATGGTTGGTGGTAAAGAGAAGGCGGTGAGAGGAAGGCCCATGGGGGGCTTTGTCTCCAGATATGTGTTTTGCAAGATTGCGGTGGTGGGCCGAAAAAGATTGTAGGGAGGGGGGGAAGGAGAGAGAAGGGGGGGGAAGAGAGAGGGAGGGAGAGAGAGAGAGAGATAGATATAGATAGATAAGGATGATGACGGCGATGATGTCGATGATGGATGGAAATTGAGAACGCGGGGAAAGAGCGAATGGCAAAGTAACGTATCGTAACGTAACGTAACGCAACGCTATCTACCGCCCTTATCCGTACCCTACGAGTACGGTATATGAGGAGAGCTCGCGAGGCAAGAAACAAGGGCGGAACTCTCTTTCAAAGAGCGACGGGGTTATGGCCGTTCCAATGGCGTGATTCGCGGTTCGAGCACGACTGCGGTCGTGAGCTGACGGGTGCGTGCAACGGGCGGCACCGCCAGTCAAGTGGTGTGGCAAAGAAACAAAGGATGGATGGATGGATGATGGATGGGTGGCAGAGGACGCGACCGAGATTGGTCTAGAAGGGCGTGGTGAGATCAGACCTCTCCGGGGAGCAAGTATGTGGTAGTGTTGGTGCTAGCAAGTCGTGGTGGTGACGAATCCAGAGGGGTTGTTTCCGGAGGGGTAGATACTATCTTGGCACAAGAGCAAGATCAAGTGGCATGGAAAAAGTCGAGAAGTCGACAGGACGGTGAGACAGATCAACAGATTGATATAAGTAGGTAATACTCGGGCGTTGTGACTGGGTGATGAGAGAGGAGGGGTGAGAGCGGTGCTGTGCCTCGAGATCAATGTAGTTGTTGTCTATGCTCGTTCGTCTGTACCCCTGCTGCTGGAATTGTCAGAGGCCTGGGCAGGGTAGGAGCCGAGTAAAGTACGACGGCTCAAGGGCCACGAGGACAGGTTTGATGCCGCTCCCCACTTTTGGTGAAAGCTCCTCTCTGCGACGGGAGGAAAAGAGAAGGCCTGGAAGGGACGATGACTAGCCTCTCGCTGTACCAAAGGAGGATTGCGCTCGAGCGGAGGCGATGGGAAGCCGATTGACGGAAGGATCAGATTTGAAAGTGTAAAAATAGTATTTTAGAAAAAGGATTCCAAGAACCAAAAGTCTGGAACAAAAAACAGACGTGAGGGTCCCGAGTTTAAGTTGGCCGCGTTTTGTGGATGTGGGGGAATGAAAGGGGGTTTGAGAATAAATTCGAAGCGGGGGGGAAGACCTTGTAGGTATACACCTACGTAGGTGGCAGAGATGGTCGGTGATGTTGGTGGTGATGATGAAAACCTCGGATCACGAGTTCCGGTTCTTGAATATTTCACAGGCGTCAAGTTGCTGAGGGTGGCGGCCCAGGAAAAGGGGAATGAAGGGGACGTCGTTGTCGATGCCAGGCTTCAAATATCTTAATTTGGCCCGACTGAATACGAGGAGATAGATAGGGACAAATGCGCTTTTACTTGGATATCAGATTGCGAGTGTCCAATGATTTATTTTCCCTGGTTCGACGGGAAAGTGTGGCGTTGCGCCTCGTTGATAATCGCTGGAGTCTACTGATGCTTGGACTTCTTCTATCTCTCTCTCTCTCTCTCTTTGTATATATATAAATATATATATATGGACAGCAAAACGGTCAGTCGTAGATCAGGATCTTGCGACCTTGTCGGCAGGATTTCCAAGATGGAGGCGTGCAGCCATCATTCCGAGGCGTGCCCTTTGCGCTTTTCTGTTTTATTTGCTTCTTATCTGCGAGCGACGATCCTCTTTTCGACAGCGCAGCAAACCACCGTCTTCTCAGCTACGCATCGACACCGTCATTCATCATGTTGATCTTTTATCCTGTTCCTCGCCCGTTCAATCTCCAGCCGCGTGTTGCTGCTGATAAGTGCATGCAGCATGGCAGATCCAGGCCATGTATATTGGCCACATGTATATTGGCCACAATGTATTGCATATTGGCCACGGCCATGTGTAATGCATTCTCCGAGTCTCCAGAAATGTTCTGATAACACCCACGCCGCGAGACCGTCTTATCAAGAGCATGGTTCGATATATTACACAATCGATCCCGCGCAGTGTTATTCCAGAGCGGGTCGAGACGAATAATCATCACGCCTACAGGCGCCCGGCCGGTGATTCGGGCCCAGCATGGCTCGTAACGCAGCAGCTCGAGACCAGTGACGTCGGCGTTGTCGAGGCCGAATCGTTCTGGGCTGATGCTGACGATACCACATTACCAACTACCACTAGCAAACAAGCCATGATAGGCTTGGCTGCTGAGAAGCCTGGGAGCTCCCCAAGATATGACGCAAGTCCACCAATTCTCAACACGTACTATCAAGGAAATCAAACTTGACAGCTCGGATTGACAGCTCAGTCGGTGCGTTTTCGTATTGTAATCATTATGCAAACTGTTGGCGGTGGAGGTTGTCTCCCAACACCCTTTCGCACCCTTCGCAGCGACGATTGAACCCTCGCGTCAACGCCCCCGTCCCTTGGCAAGGAAAGCCGAATATGCTGCATCACGCAAGAAGGGTCCTGTCCTGCCCATCCTCCGTCGTGAAACGTGCTGTCCCGCCCCAGCAGCACCCATCTCTTGTTCCCTTTGCCGGTCCGAATCCGCCACTGATCATCGCCATTTGATGTTGGGTGTAGTACCTGCAGCGAAATGCTACACACGGGCAGACACAGGCAAAGTAGGTTTGTCAAGTTTCGCTTATTCCGTATCCATCCATCATCCCATCATCCCATCATCTTCTCGTTGGACCATGCCCCGGGTTACGTGGTTGGGTTCGACGGCGAGGCGCCCTCCAAGACCACGACACGACGACGACGTCCCCCGTTCTCTTGATTGCAAGCGGAAATCGCTCTCAACCGACGACGACGACGTCATCAAATGTTTCACGCCAAGGCAGATTCCGGTCCCACTTTGTTGCGGCTCGGCCGGGCTGAAATGCCCTTCCATCTCCTTTCTTTCCATGCAACGAGGCCAGGATCCCTCAAGCACTTTGTGAACCCTGGTGTCCCCTTGGCCAATTATCGGACCAGATCGACGACACCCTTGCGTTTTCCGAATCCGATGGGAATCTTTTAGATTGCTGTATTCAAATAAATGGATAAATCAAGAAAAACAAACAAAATAACCTTATCAGCAATGTGACGCACTTGTGTGCACATCCGTGCATTTCTGATCGGCCGCGATGCGGATTAATCGTGACGTGGACGATGCTAATCTATGCATGCAGAGAATCCCCAAAGACGCCGCTATTACTTGCCCCAGCGGCTCGTCGCACAGTGATTTTGAATCATGGCACGATTACTGGCTCTCGGGGAGAATGCATAGCCGGTCCCCTGCATTATCGTGTATTTGACTGAGCCATGATCTGATACTGGTGGCTTTATATTACATGTACATGCTCGTTTGATAAAAGTCGTCCCATTCGTCATGATCAGGGCCATCATCATCCGAATTAGTCCTTTCCAGACGTGCCTGGCCACGTCAAGTGGCAAATGCTATGAGAACCAGGTTTGATGATGATCGAGGAAAGGAATATCCCTCCACATGGTGAACCATCTCTGACTTGCGTCATACACGACAAAGTTTGCAACAGTGGCTCGAGAGCTTCACGGGGCGTGATATCCGCTCGCTCTGCATAATGGTGTGTCAATCATCCTTCTGGCTGGTTCGAGATCCGGCAGATGCGTATCCGCACGCCATCGTCGTAGAATGGCCCCTTTTGCTCAGCCCTGGGAGGTATCTCGAACGCCAAATCGGCAACGGCAAAGCCGTGCTGCTTGCAGGCGTCGAGAAACTCCTCAAACGTCTTCTCGTTTCGCTGCGTAGCTGCAATGATGGCATCGGCCCCGGGAAACTTTCCAAACAACTCGCCAATGGTGGCGGCCAGGGCCCCGACGATGGACCTGTCGTATGTGATGTCGGCGCCGAGCACGGTATCGACACTGCCCCCGGCGGCCTCTTGGGTCCCGAGCAGCGAATCACCCCATCGCAGCTCGGCTGCCGCCACCCTCGCCTCGCCGCTCGTCTCGAGGCCGTTGAGGGAGAAATTTTCCGGCAGTGCAGCGACAACCTCCCCGCTGCCGTCCGAGGCCAGCACATGGGCCGCGGCGAGATGGCGCGCGCAGAGGATCGAGAGGTAGCCCGTGCCGGCGCCGAGCTCGAGGATGCGTTTTCCCGCGACCAGACACGGGCTGGCGCAGAGGTACTGGCCCAAGTGCAGGGCGGCCTCCCAGGTGCGCAGGCCGGTGGTGCCGCAAGCCGAGACCAGGCTGCGAGACTCGAGCAACGTGATGCCATCCGGAGGCGACTCCCCATCGGCCCGAGGTGGGCCGGGCAGCGACAGATGGTAGGTCACGTAGTTCTTTTGCTGCGCTTCTGCGATTTCCGAGCCGGCTGGGCCGGCCATCAAGTCGGCGAGCCGCGACGATAGGTTATCCGAGACGCCCTGCCGCGATACGGGGGGGCCTAATCAGAATCCCACCACCCACCGCACCACGCGTCTCTGCTGCTTCTTCCAACTTACATCCTCTTCCCAGTCATCGATACTGTCCTCGATCTTGCCGAGGAGCTGCTTCAACACCCGGGCCTGGTAGCGAAGGGGGGGCGGGAACGGCAGCGCGTCTTCGGAAAAGAGCCTTTGGTATAGTTCGTCTTGGATCTCCGCCCTGCACAGCAAACTGCCTGGTGGAAAGTCAAGGACGGGCTCAAGCTGCAGATACTGGTGGCATAACCGGTCCACCGAGCCGGATGCCGAGCAGGCCACCATGACGACTATACGGGTATGGTGTGAATGTGATGTCCAGACCCTCTATAGCTATAGAGGCAGGGATCTCACGCGCCAATGGGCCGGAATAACTTCAAATCTTCACAAAATATAAGAGATCATGTGATGGCCGCCGCCAGCTGAGACCGGCCGGCGGCTCCATCATCGCCCCCACACTTGATCCCACCACGTGCCTTCGCCCACAATTGCGAAAATTCCAAACTCGTGATTGAATTTGCGAAGCCCTTTCAGAACTTTTGGTGATCCATCGCGAAATCCAAGTCAACAGCAACAGCAGCACCACGACCAGCGGTCCGACCGACGTTTTCCAGGTCGTGATTCCTTCCAGGCCTCTTGGGATTTTTTTTTCACCGCTCGATTTGATCGCAAACCGACAAAATGGCAGACAGCGACTCCCGTGAGTTGTCCATCCCCGTCTGAGAGATAACCAAGACAGCGACTGACCCCGTGTGTTCTCGCTCGCAGCCGTTACCCTCCGCACCCGCAAGTTCCAGCGGAACCCTCTCCTTGGACGCAAGCAGTTCGTCGGTTCGTCGAAACCTGATCACCCAACCAACCCTTATTGTGACGAGAACTTGTAGCCAACGTCAGATTGCAGTTGACATCCTCCACCCGAATCGCGCAAACATCTCCAAGGAGGAGCTCCGCGAGAAGCTCGGCACAATGTACAAGGCCACCAAGGACCAGGTGTCCGTGTTTGGCCTCCGGTAAGTCCACCAACAACTTGTCTGGCACGCCACATCAAGACGTGTGAGCGTACCTGCTAATAAATAACCATGGTGGATCAGGACCAAGTTCGGCGGCGGCTCCACCACGGTTCGTTGAGTGGCTCCGTTCTCCTCGTGACAAGCCCGACGGACGAATCCTAACGTGATCTGCATTGACAGGGTTTCGCCTTGATCTACGACTCCCCCGAAGCCATGAAGAAGTTTGAGCCCCGCTACAGGCTGGTCCGTGTCGGCCTTGCCACCAAGATCGAGAAGGCCAGCAGGCAGCAACGTGCGTTGACGCTCCCTCGGCTGTGTGCCACAACTGTGCGGTTACTAACGTCTCTCTGACGGACAACAGGGAAGCAACGCAAGAACAGGCAGAAGACGCTCCGGGGCACGGCCAAGGTCAAGGGCGCCAAGGCGAAGAAGGAGAAATAGGCGTAACGCTAAACTCGCGACGGTTTGGGTCGGAATGGCATGGCATGACAGGTGGAGAGAGGGACCTCTATCCGACGTTATGGCTTGGGGCATTCCGTGATGACGCCACTAAGAGTAGAAAAATCGTTTCGCGACCTTCTGCTTTCCTTTTATCTCTCTATACTTCGGAACGCCGGTACTGATAATAGTTCCTCTGGAATCGCTTTATCTGTGAGCTGCTATCCGGCTAGAACTAGTTTCGGGCTAGATGCGCTACTAACTCGTCTCTCCCTGGGTGTCCGGACTCTGGGGTTTCGTGTGTCTTTTAAAGGATAGCCGTCCTAAGAGGTTCCTACTTAAGGGGCTAGATTCTAGATTTAAATCTGAGCTCCCCTTAGGTTTCTACCCTACACTTACTGATCGATACGAGCTACGCCTTTCGAGTAGAGGGATCGGTTCCGTAAAGTTTTCGGGCCTATCCCCTTACTACTTTACTTATTTTTATATACTAGGAATTTTTAGAGATCGCCTCGTTTTATAGTATTACTAAGTCCTTATCTTCCGGAAATATTCTCGCTCTAAAAGATAAAACCGGTTAATATAAGGGAGTACCTACTTCTATAGGAGCTATAACCGTAAAGGGGGAAGTACTAATATACCCGATCTACTTCTCCTTAATTATTAAGGTAAACCTCTCTAACTACCGAGGGTCGTTAGGAGTAGGTTTATCCTACTCTCGTCTTAATAAGGTATCGGCCTAAATATTAACCGGTCCCGGCCGAAAATCTATTTAAAACTAGAATTCGGAGAGAAGTTCCTACTACCGTATTTGCCTCTCGGTTAATATCTTTTTCTCTATCTATCTAACTAGATTTATATAATCTATATATTACGGGGTAAGACCCGTAGGACTAAGAGGTCATAATGCACGTAACCATATCACGAGCGGGGAAACCCTACTTTAGACTCCACGAGAGCTTCGTTTAGCTTACTCTCGTCATCTGATCAATAAAAGTCTATCGGTACCCTAAACTGCAGTTTGCAGCGCGTTGCCGTCAACATAATATTGGTATTTGAGGCGATTAGGCACAGTAGAAGTACGGTAAAGGCACGGCAGAAGCACGGCAGAAGTGATATATCATAAAACTAGTGCTAGTTATGCCACTTTGTGCCATGCCTACGATTACCCCCTACCCCCCCCCCTGTAAGGGGTGCGTGTCGACTGGATAATCGAGGCCACTACACGCGCCAGGCCCTCGACCCCCTGCTCGACGCCCGCCACCGCGCCGTCGCCGCCAAGTTCGTCGTCCACTTTGTCGCCGACATGCACCAGCCGCTGTACGCCGAAAACCTCGCCCGCGGCGGCAACGCCATCCCGGTCCTATAGCACGGCCACCCGCTCAACCTCTACCACGTCTAGGATAGCTCCATCGCCGAGAAGTGGCTGGCCCCGAGCCGAGCACGAGGCCCCTACGCCCAGGCCCGGGAGTAGGCCGCCGACCTCGCCTACCACATTACCAGCGGCCGCTACGCCGCCGCCAGGGACGACTAGCTCCGCGGCATCAGCCTCGACGACCCCGTCGCCACGTCGATAGAGTAGGTCAGGTAGAGCAACGCCTATATCTACTCGACCGGTGATTAATCTTAGATTTAATAATCATACGATAACGCTGACTTATAGTAGTCCTTCCCGACGGCCCCGAGGCGATCCTCGGCCAGGAGCTGAGCGGCGCCTACTACGACAAGGCAGCCCCCGTCGTGGAGCTGCAGGTTACGAGGGGGGGGGTACCGCATGGCGGCGTGGCTGGATCTCATTGTGGACAGCTTATGCCGAGTCGGGGTAAGAATTGTGATCTGATTGCTCAAGTTATGTCACGAGAGCACTGGATATGGGTGCTGTATAGGTGCTTGACATAGTACGAATAAGCGAATACTAGCCGTCCACTATAACGCTTTACCCTACTATTTAGTACGTAATCGAATACACAGAAGTCAGGAACAGCTGATATACGATCTATAGGAGCGATACTTTTGAATGGCACCTTCGTATCGGAAGAACTGGGAGACTGTGTTACGGGATAAGACGTAGGACCTAAGAGGTCATGGTCATGTGACCAGCTGGAAGATCGTAACGGAATCAGTACCAGGGGTAGGACACGTGACCCGACGCGAGGAACACGTAATCCGACGTAAGGTAACGCGTAGGAAACCTCCTAAGAATATTATTCTGGCACCAAACTTTGATTAACGGGCAAATGGGTCATTTTTTGATTGTGAATTTACCGGGCAACAGAACAGTGGTAACAAACAAAGATCTGGGCAACAGAAGGGCCTCAAAACAGAGGCTGGGCAGTAAAACAGAAGCCTCAAAACAGAGACTGAATGGTGTTGTGGACTTGGTTTGTTGATTGAAGCTAACTGAACTATCTGGGGTTGTTTACATGGCCCCCATAGCACCTTCCTAAACAAGTCAAGCAAGGTGATATTCAACTAGATCATATGACATGAAAACTCAGATTTCCACGATATCCTCACAAGACTCGATGCCACGAAACAGGTATATCGTGATCCAGTTTTATAACATTCAACAAATCATGGCCTCGTGCTCTCATCTTAGCCTTGACATGACGGACGCGGAGCGAAGGAAGATGCGAAAAAGTAAGTTCGTTAAAGGCACCTCAACAAGTCAAGCAAGGTGACATTCTAGTAGATCATATGACATAAAAACTCAGATTTCCACGATATCCTCACAAGACCCCAAGACTCGATGCCACGAAACAGGTATATCGTGATCCAGTTTCATAACATTCAACAAATCATGGCCTCGTGCTCTCATCAGCCTTGACGCGGAGCGAAGGAAGATGCGAAAAAGTAAGTCGTTAAAGCGCTAAAGTTCTTCCGGTCTAATAATTCTCCCCGATCTAGTTGGTGCCCAACGAATCCTTCCGCTTGTGGGCCGACCAGCTGGTCAATCTGCCAAGTTCTCGGCCGAAGCCGCTTACTTCGGTCGGGTGCCCGCAAGACTAGTAGCCTCGGTTATTCTAAACCTTATTCCTTATTACGAGTAGAACTCACCGGAAGATAATCGAATAGCCTCCTCGCTTATACCTAGCCACTGATTTCAAAAATATCGTTAGCACATATCACAGCACATATCACCGTACAAGTCCACAAGCTTGCACACCGCCTAGGTTACAGAACTAAAGGCTATTAGTGTCCTCCGTCAATTTATCAGCTTTGCCAAACGTACCTGAATCTCAGGTTCTTCCTATAGGACTCGCCATAGATATGAAAAAGTAATATTACGCTAATATTCCGTCCGTATGACTTCATATATAGGACTTTTATATACCGAATCAGCACAGCCCCTCACGAAGATAACCTCATTGGCTAGTATAAGCGAAAGTCTCCCCGCTTCAGGACTTTTATATACGGAGGATACTGACGAATTAGTCGGTGTCGGTCAGGTGGACACGTATTCTATACTAGTAAGGTTATCTTTATAATAGCCTATATGGTCTTATTACGGTGATTAGCGATCATCGTTAGTATAATACTACTTGGCTGATATATTCTTCTATCGACTAGCGAATTTTTATTACTGCGAAAGGACATCGCATATTATAACGTAATAAGCGATTTCTCTACTACTAGAATCCTTAGAGCGCTCCGATGCCGGTAACCTTGTGAGTGTCAGTAATAAAGTTTCCAAGGAACTGATTCCAGATGCCGAGCTAAAAACCACGCACTTCGGCACGAGTTTTCCTACCTAGGACCTTGGTAGAAATGCATAAATAGCAGAGGAAATCCCCAACTAACCATGGCTGATTTCTCCTTTCTTTATCGATTTATTCTAATATCGACTTACTGTAAAGGTCCAGCAATCCATCTATCCTCTCTGTAAGTACCGGCCAACTTTCCTTGTTTTTCCTTTATCTTATTTTCCTATTTATCTTATCTAGGAGTATATAATACTAATAATTTACGAGCCTCTAGTATTCCCTAATGGACCCGAATATATTTAATCGCGCCGACTGGGTACTAATAGAGCCGAATACGCCTATTAACCCTTCGGTAATATCGGGTCCTAACGGGGAGGATATCCTACTAGTACTACCGATATTCGTAGTATCGGAGTACCGCGCTAAGGTAACCTAGGAGGACTACACCCTCCTAGGACTTACCTTTAGCTTTTACTAGTATCTCCGCTATAATAGGGGATTTTTCAGGCTCCTCGTGTCCGCTACGATCAGATAAGCAACGGGTTAATATAAATTAATATTTTATATATTTATATACCTAGAGCGTATTCGCCGCCTAACGATCGTCGAGGAGCCTGATGGCGACCGCCGCCTAGTTTTCGAAATAATAATACCTCTAGCTCTTATCGTACCTAAGGGATCTTTCGAGCCCGCGGACGATGCGGATAAGTATCTGATCGAAAATCTTCGCTAGCTTGCCTCCTAGACCGCCTTCACTATACGCGCCGATATTCCCCGCCGCTACTTGCCTACTGACTACCACTATAAGCTATATACGGCAGCTATAGATAGTAGAATAAACGCTATGCCTAAGTATATAAGCACGGAGGGGTTATATTATGGCTAGGGGGGGCAAGTACTGGAGGGCGGTCGCTATATCCCGGTGCTAGAGGATATCCCTCTTTTTCTAACCCTTCCTAGGGAATGTAAGTATATAACTTTCCGATATATATATATTCTTAAGCTAATAAGTTTAGCAGTAGCCGCAGGTCTATCAAAGCGACGGCGCACCAGTAACCCTGGTACTGCAGAGTTGCTGGACCGCGTCGTCGACTCCATCACGGACCGAGTCACGGATACCGTGATGGACCGCCTGGCGGAGCGGCTCGAGGGCCTGCGGCTTGACGACCTGGAAGGAAGGGTGCAGCGGGTGGAGGCGCGGGTGGAGGCGCGGGTGGATGCGCGGGTGGATGCGCGGGTGGAGGAGGTGGAGGGGCGGGTGGATGCGCGGGTGGAGGAGGATCTGGGAGGAAGGGTGGAGGCCCTGGAACTGTGGGCGAGGCGGGAGAATCGGAAGAGGCGGCGGGAGAGGCGGGAGGGGGGCCAAGATCCCGTCGTGGATCAACCTGCGCTCGAGGCTCTCGAGCGCAGGATGGAGGAGGGGTTCTCAGCCCTTCGGCGAGAAATAGAGCTGATGAGGTTAAATAATCGCTCTAGGCTATAGTAAATATATTCTTTATAAAGCTATCTATTCGGGTACCCCAATAGATTTATCCTAGCATCCATATAAGTTATCAGTATAACTAAACTAGTAGTAGATTTTACCGAAAAACGTATATTAGGCTTATAAAACTATATATTTATATAAGATATTTGTTACCGGTCTCGTCTCGATCGAGCCAGTCACTGGTATGATTATTCCGCTATGGGTTTTATATAGTGAGGTAAGTTATCCTCTTATTCCTTACTAGGTTCTAGTATATTTTTATACCATATCAGCTGTACTATAGTAGCCAGTTACTTTACTATAATCACGTATATTAGATCCTGGAAATCCATACCCTACGATTATCCTAGTTAAATCACCCTCAGGGTACAAAAATTACCCTTATACCTTAGTACCTAGAGTCCCTATTTGGCCACCCTATCATATATCATCGGTATTAAAGAATTACTATAATTATATATAAAATATGAACTACTCGGTGTTTTCCTCGTTCTGCATAGTAGGGGCTATCTGTAGAAGGTCTGGCTTCACTTATTGATCGTATATGGGCTTGGTAGCTAGTACAGCTTTATAGATATCTTGGGCACGCGCAAACGACTGATTTGCCGTCAATTTAACTGTTTGCTTCTTCTTAGGCTTTGAAGCTTGAAGTTGATCTTCCAAGATAGATATCTGGCGCTTGATCTCGTTGTTCTGCAGCCATCAGCGGAAGCCTTTAACAGGCGAGAAGACGGCGATATAAGCGGGTGACGTGACTACTATTAGGAGGTAAATATAGTAAGTAAACGTTATTGAGATGAAATTGATAGACGTGGGTTGATTTATCTAGTATAAGCAACCGTATCTCCCTGGCCAGCAATTTTCTCTTTAGATAGACCTCCTCAAGCCAAGTTAACGCAATTTAGCGTTAGAAACCGCTTTCGTTGAAGGTAGAGAAATTCTGGTATATCTTGAGGGTACTACTGCGATTGATGCTTTTCCAGATGATTAGGCGTTTATCTGCAGTACAGCTTCGATTCTATACCTATCGTATGGCCGAAGTCTTAACTTTAGTTTCGCTCGAGATTCGTAATCTATATTAGTGATATTAAGATACGCTTCGAAGTGATCAGATTATAGGGCGAGAAAGGTGTTTATTACTGGCCGTGTTCTCGATAGCTTCGAGAGCTTGCCAATCTTTAATCGTATCTGATATCTAGTTTTGACCTACTTTTGCTGGAGTAAAAAGGTGCAAATTAACGTACTCTAGTGCTCTACCGCTAAGTTCTTCATTAAGTATCTAACGAGGTATTCTTATTCTAGGTCGTCGAAGAGTAGATCGTGATACGTTAAAATCGGCGGAGCACGAATTGAGCACTATTTTCGTAGCCGTTTCTTAGATATAATATATATTTACACTATATCTTGGTATTTAACGCAATAACGATGACGGCGCGAAAAGGCGGAAAGCGTGTAGAGGGCCTAAATAAGGGCCTCTAGAGAACGACTTCGATACCGTAATATAGCCAGAAAAACTATATCAATTCTAGCACGTTTCTAAGTCGCCGGCTTACACGAGTTCAACTACTAATCAATTAATCGATCGATTGAAAATGCAGATAAGCTTACCTAGCTTCAGTTATAATTAGTCTATGCCCTTCATCAAAATACAATATCTAGGGCGTAAAGCTAATCAATTCAAAACACTAATAAAACGAATTAGAGAAGCAGATAAGTCATCGTAATACAAGTTTAATTCTACAGCCGCCGAGAACCACTTTACAAAACGTCATTATACTATAGAAAGAATTAATAAAGCCTAAATGCACTGCACATTACTTGTGAATACGACGTTCTTATTATATTATAGGTCTCTCATCCGTAGTACTAATCGCCGTAGGCTAAGATCCTATCGTCCATCCTCCTAAACAATCTACCCTTCCTCCTCTACCCCACTAAGAGCTCTTTATATCCACCCGGTCTACGTCTGGTTATTAATGTGGTTAGTTGAAGAAGCCGGTATTAGACGGTATAGCAATATATACTAAAGAAAACGCCGCGAGAGTGTGGCCCTCCGGTTGCCTCGGTCGCGCTATATTAACCGAGTATTATATTATATCGCCAGGGTTGGTCCCTTCTAACGGGTTAACGGGTATAGACTAGTCGACTCCGATCAGAAACTACCGGTATTATCGGATTTATTATATCGGAGTCTAGTAAATATAAGAAGCTATTATCGCCTATCGATTAGAATATACCGGATTTATTATATCGGGTCGGCGGGTAAACACCTGATAGTAAATTATCAGCATTAGATTCACTCCTAAGAATAGAAACATAAGAAAAAGGAAAAATAAGAAAAGGAAAAAAAAGGAAACTCAGCGCTAGTTCACTGCAGAAGTATTCCGAAACACTCAAGGTCAGGCCATTCCTATAACATGAAAGCGATACTCAGCCAGTTATGGGAATATCCGAACGGCCCTTCCTATTATGATATAGTATAATACTACCTAGGCGGTTACGCGAACTATACTAACGTCCATCCGGTCGCGCCGCGGGGGATCCTACGCCGGTAGAACCCTAGTAGGGAGATTTATAAACACGTATCTGAGTAGACGATGTATATACTTCTATAGACCCCGTCTACGCTGAGTTTCCCGTCCCGTAGGGTAGTGCCCGACTAGCGTCCGCGAAAATCTAGTTATACTAAGCCCTAGTATCTATAGGATTAAGTATAGTAGGTTCCTATACTAGTAGTAATCTATAGGCTAGCGTTATATAAATATCTAGGAGTACCCTAATTCTAGTATCTATAGGATTAAGTATAGTAGGTTCCTATACTAGGAGTACTAGTAGGTCTATAGACGCGTGGTACGAATACCTAGGTAAACCTAGATACTAGTAGAATTTAAATAGGTCCGCGGCCGGGGTCGGGCAGACCCTACGCGGATACTCACTCGCGCCTGGCGACGAGCACTCACTCGCGCCCTGCGACGAGCAGCACTAATTAGATAAGACTCACCGTTAGGGGTAGTCTCTCTGGACGGGGGGGGGGTAAAAGGGGATGTCGAGCCGAGACGTAATCGCTCTAGAGGATACTGGAGGATTGAGGCGAAAGATGTCGAAGATTGCGAGAGGATAGGCGGGATTGGTGGATCGGATTGGTGGATCGGATTGGTGGATCGGATCGGATTGGTGGTGGGATCGCTATTGGTGATTTAGTGGATCGGTTTGGTGATTTGCTGGATCGGTTTGGTGATTTGCTGGAAAAAAATCAGAAGGTAAGTTGGGGATTTCCTCTGCTATTTATGATAGTTTTGTGGAAGGAAAATACGTGGCGTCTGCCGAAGTGCGTGGTTTAGTTTCGCGCTAAGAAAACTTTTTTAATCGGTAGCTGGTAAACATGCGATATCGGGGAGCTAGTATATGCTGACGTCGCTACTCCACCCGGACGAAGATAATTGGCTGGTCTATAAGTAATTAGTAATTGCCGAGGCTATATATGAAAGTCAAGTCTCCACTTTCGCTTATACTAGCCAATAAGGGTTATCTTCGTGAGGGGCTGTGCTAATTCCGAGTATCTCCCGCCTGTACTAGTGAAATTGTAGGGACCGAATATTAGCGCATTGTTTTTTCATATACAGCCACAATGAGGAAGAAGTAACGTCGGCAGTGCAGAACGCCATATATCTGGTCAGAGACGAAATTCAGGGGGGTGAACCCTGTTAGGCGTAGCTGACGATAACATATAGCTTGTGATGACCTAGATAAATTCAGGCGGCTGACGATAATATATAGCTTGTGATAACCTGTCATGGGTAAATTCAGGCGGGGTTGAACCCGAACCCTATTAGCGTAGCTGACGGGTGACGATGGATAAATTCAGGGGGTTGAACCCTGTTAGCGTAGCTGACGGGTGACGATAGCTGATAAGTTGTTGATTTGTGGCCAGAAGGTCGGAATAGTTTAACGGAGTCGGTTAAGCTGGCAATTTACTAGGCAAAACAGAATAGTGATAACAAAGATCTAGGCAATAAGGCGTGACTGGGCAATAGAATAGAAGCCTTAAAACAGAGACTGTGGACTTGGTTAGTTAATTGAAACTAACTGGTTAACTTAATCATGATTATAAAATACATATGTAAGCCACGGTGGCGTTATCGATAACCTTCCTAAAGTTTTCGCTGGTATTATCAGCCTTTTATATAATATAGGTCACGTGGCTAATATTATGTGTTTATCACTCACTATTATAGCACACTTAGAGTCCCCACCCCCTCTTTTAGCCACCCTAAAAAAAATTATTCTCGAAACTCGATAAAAAATAGTGATTTAAATATAATTTAATATAATATATAATATAATAAATATATTAAACGAAATTAAGTAATATATTATACTTATATATAGCTAAAATTTAGTTAATTTTATCACGATTGCTCACAACCGTGCTTGATACCGTAAGCGGACCTCTGCGATTATCCTGCTAATACTAAAAAGGTGAGGCTTACGGCCTTAATTATCTAATTAGGAATTAAATAAAATTATATATATAAGTCTACTTTATTTAACTATCTAGGGTAATCTACCTGGCTTTTATACCTAGACCGGCTAGTATTTTCTATCTACCGAATTATACTTTCGTATAGCCGAAACTTTAAATAGTATCTTTAAACCTTATATAGTATTATCCATCTATAATGCTGAATTGCGCGAAAAAACGTGGGGGTTCCAGCCCCCGATTGTGCACTCCGTGACAAGTATACTCCTAAATATATACCTAAGATTTCTCTAATAATATTAACTAGGTCGGAACTTTAGTTAAATATAATTTTACGAATATACTTCTATAGTATATAAGGAGTATACGCTAGTATACTCCTAGATATAATTCCTAAGATTACTCTGCTAATATAATAACGAGTTCGAACTTTAAATATTTTTACGTATAGTTCTATTCTATTTAAAGTATACTAATAATTCTTTATAACTTTAATCTTTATCTCTTAAGCCTTTATAGATAACCTTATAAATATATAGCGTATGATTAATCCGGCTGTCAAGCACGGATTTCGTCCTAAAAAGGCTTGGGATAGTCGCTGGCCAGTATATAAGGAGTATACGCTAGTATACTCCTATATATATCTAAGATTACTCTGATATAATAACTAGTTCGAACTTTAAATATTTTTACGTATACTTCTATTCTATTAAAGTATACTAATAATTCTTTATAACTTGGTTTATCTTTCTCTTATTATTCGTAGTAACTTATAAATATATAGCGTGATCGCTCAATTACGGATTTCGTCTAAAGGCTCGGGACGTCGCTGGCTAGTAAGGGTATACGCTAGTACACTAAATATACTAAGATTACTCTAATATTAACTGGTTCGACTTTTATAATTTACGAAATATCTATTCTATTTAAAGTAATCATAATTCTTTATAACTTAATCTTCTCTAAAGCCTTTATAGATGCTATAAATATACAGCGTGTGATTAATCCGGCTGTAAAGCACCGGATTTCGTCCTAAACAGGCTCGGACAGTCGCTGGCCAGTAAAGGGTATACGCTAGTATACTCCTAAATATATACCTATAATGCTCTACTAATATTAACTAGTTCGCACTTTAAATATTTTACGTATACTTCTATTTAATAGAGTAGTATACTAATCATAACTTAATCTTCAGCTTTGTAGTATTATAAATATAGCGTGATCGGCTCAAGCACGGATTTCGTCCTAAACAAGCTAGGGATAATTACTAGCCAGTATATAAGGAGTATACGCTAGTATACTCCTAAATATACTAAGATTACTCTAGTAATATAACAACCAGTTCGGACTTTGAGTTTGAATATAATTTTACGAATATACTTCTATTCTATATAATAGAGGAAAAGTAATACTAATAATTCTTTATATCTTATATTTATCTTTCTCTTATTATTCGTAGTAAGCTTATAAATATAAAGCGTATGATTAATCCTGCTGTCAAGCACCGGATCTCGTCCTAAAGAGCCTAGGGAAAGTCGCTGGCCATGTCACGATTGCTCACAACCGTGCTTGATACCAGCGGACTTCTGCGATTATCCTGCTGATACCGAATTAGTAAGGCTTACGGCTTTAATTATCTAAATAGGAATTAAATAAAGTTATATATATAAGTCTACTTTATTTAATTATCTAGGGTAATATACCTGACTTTTATACCTAGATTAGCTAGTATTTTTTATCTACCGAATTATACTATCGAATTACCGAAACTTTAAATAGTATCTTTAAACCTTATATAGTATTATCTATTTATAATACCGAATTTATACGAAGAAGCGTAGGGGTCCTAGCCCCGATTATATACTCCGTAATATATTCCCTTCCTTGAGAAATTTTAGCATCCCGTTAAACTATACCGTTAGTTTAGTTATTAGATTCTATCTATTCTTCTTCCTCTTCTTCTTTATCGTTGTATTCGTTATTAGAAATGATAATTAATTGCGTCTCTATATTAGTAATAACGCTACGCTTAGTATTATTATAAGGAAGTTCTTTATCGTCCTTATTGCTCTCGTCGTCGTCGGAATTGTCGTTAGTATTATTAGAGTCCTCGGATTTATTATCTTTATTATCGTCTCTATCGGTATCTATAACTTTCTTTATTTTTTTAGATATAGATTTAGAATAATTAGCTCTAGTTAATAGGCTACGCTAAGTATTACCTGAATTATTCGTATTTTTATTAGTATTTAGACTATTATTACTCTATAGTATAATAAACGGTTCCCTTATATTAACTATAGGATTAGAGAGTATAGGCGTATTTAATAGGGTAGGAGTTTTATTATTTTTCTTAGCGTCTATATTTTTATTAATAGAAGTAAACTTAACTATTAAACGCGTAGATTTATTAACCGACTTAGACGGGGTCTTGAATTACTTCGACGGGGACTTCGTTAGTTCTTATAATTTCTATATTAACTTAGGCGGTTTATCGGAGTAATTATTTATAGAGTTGATTATTTTCGCCGATTTATCTAGGAGTTTTTAATACTTATTAACCGATATAGTAATAGTTTTAACTAACTATATAATTTATCGCTTTTAGTCTCTAAGTACTCCTTT
>JAOYNU010045409.1:0-11356 GCA_026745395.1 Tympanopsis confertula | reverse complement strand
GAGTATTCAGACTTGAACTGAAAATTTGAAGTTTGAAGCTTCCTATTTTACCTATTAAACTATACTCTTTTATATGTAAATTTATTTATAATCATACCTAATTTTAATTATGAATTATTGCAGTATGTTGTTAAACTACGATAATAGATATATTACTATAAAACAGCATTAGAGAATATAAGACATGATACAGAATAGTGTAAACCATTTAATATAGGGAGAGGATATATACCGAACGCTACCGTTAATACTACTAATATCAATAATATAGTAAATTCTCGTTTACTCAGATCAGGTATATTAAATTTAAAAAATTTAGAGAATGACCCTCCAAATGCTATTCTATTAAACATGTATATAGTATATGCAGCACTAAGAATAATAGAAGAGCTAGCAAATACACCTAATAAAGGTAATCTTTCAAAAGTTCCGTATAAGCTCATAAACTCTCCAATAAAATTAAGAGATAAAGGTGTTCCAGCATTTCCTAGACAGAGTATGAAAAATAAAATAGAAAATAGGGGCATTACTTGTGATATACCTCTATAGAAAGTTATTAATCTTGTAGAAGATCTGTCATATAGTACACCTCCAGCGCAAATAAATAACCCAGAAGAAACAAAACCATGTGCCAGTCCTAGTAATATACCACCTTCTATACCTTGTATTGTATTACTAAAAACTCCAAGTAAATACACTGCAGCGTGTGAAACTGAACTATATGCAATAAGCTCTTTTACATCTATAGTTCTTAATGTACTAAAACTAGCGTATATTATAGTAATTACCCCTATTACATATACCATTGGTGTAAAAAATATAAATGCTTTAGGCAATAAAGGCAATATTAATCTTAATATTCCGTATAAGCTAAGTTTTAACACTATGGCTGCTAATATAATACTTCCTCCTAGGGGGGACTCTACATGAGCTTTTAAAAGTCAAGAATTTAAAAATATGGTAGGAGTCTTAACAGCAAAAGCTATGAAAATACCAGAAAATAATAATATTTGAGTATAAAAGTTAAAGTTTGTTTTATATAGTGCATCAAAATCAGTAGTTCCCATTATTGAAGACATAGTTAATATTGATAATAGTAAAAACAAAGAGCCCAACAATGTATATAAGAATAAGTAAAAACTGGCTCTAACTCTGTTATTAGAACCAAATATACCTATTAATAAAAAGAGGGGAGGTAATATACTTTCAAAAAAAATATAAAATAATAATATATCTAAGACTAAAAATACTCCAAGTAACAAAGTTTCTAATAATAATATTATTATTATGTATGATCTAGTATTTTCTGATATTGAGCTTCAATTGGATAATAAAGATACGGGTATAATGACTGTGGTTAGCAAAACAAAGTAGATAGATATACCATCTATCCCTAAATAAAAATCAAAATTACTAATTTTGTGATACTCTTGCACAAATTGGAACTGATTGTCACTAAAATTAAATAAAATGAATATTATTAAAGAGATAAACAAATTAACTACTGATGCTGTTAATGCCACGATCTTGCAATATTTAAGACTAATAGTTGAAGCATTTTCATAAGATAAACTGGCAACGATAAATATACCTGTTGCAGGGACTAATAATAGAGATAACAATAACATTAAAAAGATAAATAAAATAACAATAAATATACTACTCCTAAACATTTTTTTTTTCATTTTCGGGTTATTATGATTCGAACATAACTTTTCCTCAACCCAAATGAGGCGCCTAACCAACCCGGCTCTAACCCGTTTTTTCTTAATTTTCTAAGTAACTTTAATAGTTACTTGATCTTAAGTCAGCTAATTCTTCATGCTTCTACTTATATCTGACAAATTAGCTGCAATGGCACGCATCTGGGTCTCCATACCAAGTAATTAGTACACAATTCTGCTATCCTGTCATCTATTCAGTTAGTGGCATAAACACATGCGATACCATCGCTTAGAAAGAAAAAGATAAAAGCTAGGCTCATGAGAATAAATGCTCAAAATATAGCTAACAATGGCGGTAACGATGAGGCCAATTGTGACCCCAACGATGACGTTGGCAATGACGTTGATGATGACGTTGACAGTAAACCTGAGAAAGAAGATAACTTTCCTTCTAAATGTCTTCAATGCAAATAAGAGTGGATAATAACAGAAATGGCTGCTGCTATGAAACCCATCGCAATTCATAACATTGGTATATCTAAAAATACATTTTTAGTCATAATTTAAATATGACTGTCTGTCTAAGAGTAATACTGGAGATCATTTAACAACAGTCTAATCCAGCTGTGTTTTATTTATTATTTAGTTCTATTAAACTATTTTCTATTAAAGTTACTAAGGGAATTATGATTAAAAAATGAGAAAAATATAATATAGTTGATACCTGTCCAAGCTCTATAAACGGAGATTCAACATGTTTTGCACCTAATTGCATTAAGATTAAAAAGTTTACCACAAATATATAAAAGGCTATTTTACTTAATGGTCTAAACTGTAATCCTCTGCTTCTACTTAAATCTATTAATGGCATTAATAATAGTACTAATATTGCAGAAAACATAGCTATTACTCCTAGTAATTTATTAGGGATAGATCTTAATATAGCATAGAATGGTAATAGATACCACTCAGGAACTATAGCAGGAGGGGTTTGCATTGGATTAGCCATAACATAATTCTCACTATCACCTAAAAAATTAGGCATGAAGAATACAAACACTGATAATACAATAATAAAGAGGAAGATAGTTATTAGATCTTTAAAAATGAAATAAGGTGCAAAAGGTAATCTGTCATAGTTACCTGATACCCCTAAAGGATTATTTGATCCTGCACTATCATGTAAAGCTATAAGATGCATTAAAGCTAATGCAGCTAATACAAAAGGTAGAACAAAATGTAATGCAAAGAATCTGTTTAAAGTCGCATTATTAACACTGAATCCCCCTCAAATAAATTCAACAATATCTTTCCCTATTCATGGTATAGCACTCATAAGATTAGTTATAACAGTTGCACCTCATAATGACATTTGACCATAAGGCAGCACATAACCCAAAAATGCTGTTGCCATCATTAAGATAAATATTATGGTACCTATAGTTCAAACTAATGTTCTTGGTGCCCTGTATGATCCATAGTATAACCCTCTTCCTATATGTAAATACACTATAAAGAAGAATGCTGATGCAGTATTTGAGTGCAAGTAACGAATAAGCCATCCATTATTTACATCTCTCATTATATGTTCAACAGAATTAAATGCTTCTAATGTACTAGGGTTATAGTGCATTGCTAGTGTTACTCCTGTTATTATTTGTATTACTAAACAAAATCCTAATAAAGAACCAAAATTTCATAAGTAGCTGATGTTTGAAGGTTCAGGTGAGTCTATCAGATAATTATTAACTAAACTCCCTAAAGAATGACTTTTTCATATTCTCATAAATGGTTAAAATATTACTATATGCATGTTATTTATTTTATAATATTTTTTTTTTTACTCTATGTAATTTATGAGCTAGATATTAAAATCTAGTTCATATAAACAACAATGTCTACAAAGTAATATGTAGTTAAATAATTATTTAACTAATATCTGTATTTTTGAGACTTATTTAAGCATGTTTCATAATTACAATGTATATATTATTCTATATATATAACTAATGTTAATAACATTATTTTTCGATTATTAGAATAAAGATATATTACTAGGAATCATTTCATAACTATATATTATACAAGGTACTAGGACAATAAAAGCTATTACTATTGGCAGTAATATAGTTCAAGAAAACGACATAAGCTGATCAAAACGTATTCTAGGAAAAGAAGCTCTTACTCATATGAAAATAAATATCATTATGCAAGATTTAATACCTATAGTTAAACCATAAATCAATCCTTCTACTAAAGGATAATTACTTAAATTTATTACTGAATTTAAAGTGTATTCATCATATGAGTCATAATGTATATAACTAAGTATATTATATATAAATGTGTTATCTATTAAATAACCCCCTATAAATAACATAACATTTAATATACAGATTAACACTATACTTGCATATTCAGCCAAGAAAAAGAATACAAATATTACTGCAGCGTGCTCTGTCATAAACCCACTTACTAGTTCAGATTCTGCCTCAGCTAAGTCAAAAGGAGCTCTATTAGTTTCTGCAACAGAACCTATAAAAAATATGATAAATACAGGAAGCAACGGAGATATTAATCATATTGCTCTTTGAGCTTCCATATTGACAGTTAAATTAAGGCTCCCCGTTAATAAGATTACTAAAAGTATCGCTGAGCTTAATATTAATTCATAGCTTATAAGCTGTGCAGTACTTCTAAGTGAACCTAGAAAAGCGTATTTAGAATTAGCAGATCATCCTGCTAATAAAATACCATATGTAGCAAGTGAAGAAACTGCCAGCATATATAAAATACCTAAATTAAAATCTCAGAGAGCTAATCCAGGTGCATATGGAACAACAGCATAACCCAGCAATGAAAACACTAAAGTTATAACTGGACCAATAAAAAACAAGATAATATTTGCTTGAGTAGGAGAAATGTATTCTTTTAAGATCAATTTTAATGCATCAGCAAATGCCTGTAAAAGACCATAATAACCTACAATATTAGGACCCAATCTTCTCTGCATACTGGCCATAGTTTTTCTTTCGGCTACAGTTACAAAAGCCACAGTCAATAGAACAGGTATAGTTACTAATAATATTTCAATAATAGATATAATAGTAGAGGAATAAATCATTAAAAAAAAAAGTGTAATTAAACTTATACATATTTAAGGTAAATAAACTTTCTAGTATTAAACAATATTACAGTGCTTTTTATCTGGGTACACTATTTATACTACATTATACGGACATAGTGTTATATATTTGTTTTTATTTTTCTTTGGATATAAATAAGATAATTTTTGTTTATATACGTAATACTAAAATAAAGCGCTATAAGAGCTTTTTTTTTCAATGCTATATTACTTATATCAATATAACAATACTTTCTGTTTTATACTTAGATTTTTATCTGTGAAAACATATATAATAGGCAGTATACCTTCCTACAATTATACAGGAAAAATTTGTTGTATATTATATATCACAATAACAACTGTCTATATTAATGCAGTTCTAAAGCATCTTTAATATAGGAACAAGATAAAACCACAAATACTTGTGCTTGAATGAATGCAATACCTAACTCTAACCCAGAAAATGCTATAATAAAAGCTAAGGGGAAAAGACCTAAAAAGAAATAGATTATACCTGAATTCATTATGTTATAAGTAAATCCGCTTAAGATATTCAATAGCATATGCCCAGATAAAATATTGGCTGCTAATCTTAATCCTAATGATACATTTCTGGCTAGATAAGAAATAAACTCTATTAAGACTAATAAGGGTAATAGACCTAATGGACATCCAGCAGGAACAAAGAGAGAAAAGAATTCTAATCCATGTTTGTTTAAACCTAAAATAGTTGCACCCAGTACAACTGTAAAACTTAATGAAAAAGTTAATATAAAGTGACTAGTTGAAGCGAAGCTATAAGGTATCATACCTATTAAATTATTAATTAATATAAATACAAATAAAACATATATAAACGGGAAATATATTTGACCCTTTTTTTCATTTATTTGACTTATAACTATACTATGTACTGTAGCATATACAGACTCTTGTCATATTGATCAGGAATTTGAGATGATGTGATTGTTATTATTAGAAACTAAACTTAGCACAAATACTAAGTATCCTCCTAAAGTTAGATATAATCCAATATTCGTTAAAGACAAGGATAAATTTCCTAATATGGGTGCATTTAAACTTATTAAATCTCTTATTTCAAATTGATCTAGAGGGCTTATTATAAAGTAATAATTCATGATATAAAACGATTTGATTGTAATAATTTAAAATGATTAATCATTTATAATGTAACTAAATTAGTAGCTAAAAGTTTAATTAATACTTTATATTTATAAATATATTTATGATTAGGAAGAAAAGGAATTGAACCTTCGACAGCCCTAGCTATTGAGTTTACAGCTCAACCCATCATACCAACAAATGGGACCTTCCTTATATTTTTTTAGTTATTATTATATTACTATTACGATTCTTACAAAGATATCTAAGAAATAGGTGACTTGAACACCTAACCTTCCGTGTGTAAAACGGTTGCTCTGCCAATTAAGCTAATTTCTTTTTTTTTTTTACTTATCTTGTGAATTAGTATTTTTAAGAGCCAGAGGAGAAATTCGAATTCTCATCTTTAATGCATGAAATTAACGTTTTAACCTATTTAACTACTCGGGCTTATAAGTTTTTATTTAACATAAATATAATTTCAGGGTGAATACCCTGATTTGAACAGGGAATCCACTGTTCCACATACAGTTGCTTTACCTATTGAGCTATATTCACCTTTTTTCTTTTTACTTTACAGGATTATAGTTTATGTGTTCTACTGATGCTACTATACATTTAGTGTATAAGCTTATTATTGTGATTAAGAAATGTAACTTAAACTAGTAAATTGCTTACTTTCAATATATAGAGCATTTTTTCCTAATTCAAAAGCAAAGCCTACTGTAAGCACTAAAAAGAAAATAAGCATTATAATTAAACCAAATATGCTATTTACATAACTACTTACTACATAAGGATATATAAGCAATATTTCTAGATCAAATAATAAAAATAAAAGTGCAAATATAAAGAAAGATATACTGAATTCACTTCTATTTTGACCAAGAAAAGAATGAAATCCACATTCAAACACACTATTTTTCTCTTCATATGGATTATGAGGTGCAAATATAAAATTTAATAGTAATAATAATATTGCTAATATAGGTACAAATATAAAAAAATACATTTGGGTTAACATCTAGGCCTTAAATTCCATTAGTGTTAGTAGGCTTATTACATTGTATCATTCTTCTGGCATATATATAAATAATATTAATAACAATGAAATGAAAGAAATTATAATACTGAATGCGCTGTTAATTAGTACATTATTTGGTTTTATTTGTTGTAATCTAGACGTATTCTCATTAATATTATTATAAGAAACTCTGTACACCACTAGATTTATATCTTCAAGAGAGGGATTTATTTCATAATTTTCTTTATAAAAGAATACCTGTTTTATTAAATTAAGATAATAACCTGCTCCTATTACACTAGTTAATATGGCGACAAGTACCATAAATACATAGCCAGCATCTAATGCAGCACTTAATACCATCTGTTTTGCAAAAAACCCTATTATAGGGGGTATACCTACAAAAGAAAATATTGTTATACCGAAGCTTAAAGCCATGTATGGATTTATATGGAAGTATCCTTTTATTTGGTTTATTAGTTGAACGGGAGAATTATTTTTATCTATTAGATTTTTCTTGTCTTGTTCTTCTTTATATACATACATAAACAAAGAGAACCCTATACTAATTACTATCATAAAAGCATTTAGATTACATATAGAGTATTGTAATAAGTAAAAAATAAAAGACTGAATAGATTCAACACTGTTTACTGACAAGGCCAATAAAATAAATCCTACATGACTAATTGTACTATATGCAAGTAATCTTTTTATTCTAAATTGTGTTAAACCCAATACAGATCCTATAATTAAAGATAACAAACTACTCAATAATAATATAACTTTTCAAGAAAAATAAAAGTCAGTATAGTAGATTAGCTCCAAGAAAAAAGCAAATATAGATATTTTTGCTATGATCGCTACAAATGCTGTTACTATTGTGGGTATTCCATCATACACATCAGGAGATCAAAAATGGAATGGCGCCGCACTAACTTTAAACAAAAATCCCGTAAACATAATTATAAAGGCTATATTCATGTTTAAAAAGTATAGATTATATGGGATTGAAGTATGAAAACCCATTTCACTGATAGAGGCTATTACATAAATATTATCTAGATTAGTAGCGCCTGAATTTATGTATAACAATCCAGATCCTAGTAATATAAAACAAGATGAAAGTCCTCCTAGTAAAAAATATGTTAATCCGCTAGCAGTAGACGACTCAGAGTCTCTGTATAGGGTACATATAATGTATAAACCATAACTTTGCAGTTCTATTGATAGAAAAATGGATATTAAATCACCGGTGCTAATTAAAAATATAGCACCACAGACTACAAACAATATTATCAAGGGATATTCAATTATCCTAAATTGCTCCCCAACCTTATTAGATATTAAGTTTTTATTATATAATAATTTCATCATTAAAAAGTTATATATAGATTCATTTTCCGTTATATATACTTTTCTGGGATAGAAAGCAGTTAAAGTTAAAATTAAACAAGTAATGAAGAAAATAAATAGATTAAATGTTTGACTGAATACAGATATATTAAACAGACCACCATACACACCTATTCCATTTCCTAAACCTTTAATATGTAAATTATTAAAAGCTAAAATACTTATCATTATTAAGTTTTGTATAACTACTCTAGAATATAGTATCGACTTATCTCGTCTCAAAGTAATAGCATTGGAAATTAATAACATTATTAGTGAAGAAATTACCATACTCGGAAAAGAGATGATTCGAACATCCATATGCTTACGCACAATATTTAGCAAATATTTTACCCTGCCTATGGTAACTTTTCCTTTATTTTTTTTTTATTAAGCAACGAGCTATGTCGGCTACGATCCGACATCTATTTTCTCGACAAGAAAATTCTTTACCAATTAAGTTAATAGCTCATAATAAAGTGCAAATACGGTCAATCGAATTCGAATCGATACATATCGCTTGGAAGGCGAATGGTCTACCATTAACCTATGACCGTTATAATAAAAAAAATTAATTATAAAATTATTATCTTTTTATCAAACTTATTAGGGCAAACAATATTATTATTAGTAAATTATTATCTAGTAATATGAAATAAGGTACTGAAATATAAAAGGTTAAGCCTACTAATATATATAGTGCATAAGATGTTATAACACCTGTATCTAATGATGATATATTTTTACTTAGGTTAACTAAACCTTTTTCTAATCCAAAGGGTCCAATTAGTTCTATTGATCCTTTATCTATAACTTTAGTTGTTTGTCCTCCTAACTCAAGAACAAAATTCGTTATATATTTATTATAAAATAATTCAACTAGGAAACGTTGACTAAGTAGTCCATATATATTATATCCAATACTAGATAATTTAAAATATATTAGTGCTTTATTCATAAACTCGCAAATTATAATGGATACAACACTTAGTGAAACAGTAAATATTAAAGGAATAATCTTTATTAATGTAGGCACTGCAAATTCTACATCTAATGTTATTTCATGTGAAGGATGTATGAATAAACCATTATCTACGAAAAAGCTAGTTCCTAGTCCTATGAAAATATCTTTGGTTATGTATCCAAAAAATATAGAAAATACTGCTAATAAGATTAGAGGTATACTCATAAAGATATCACTTTCGTGTGCATGCTTATAATTTATTATAGGTCCATTAGGGTTTGTTAAGAATGTTAAGTATAATACTTTTATAGAATATAAGGTAGTGAACATAGCAGCTATAGTTGATATTCAGTATACTATTATACTAGAAATGAAAAATTGCCCGTATGCAGATTCTATAATAAAATCCTTAGAATAAAACCCTGTCATAAAAGGAAACGCCACCAGGCTGAGTGAAGCTATCAGCATAACTGAGTAAGTTAAAGGTAGAAATACTTTAAGGCCTCCATACCTTCTGAAATCTTGATTATCACTTACAGCGTGTATAACTGAACCAGCTCCTAAAAATAATAGCCCTTTGTAAAAGGCATGGTTTACTAAATGGAACAATGCTAGGTTATAAGAGGATAAACCTATTGCTATTACCATCATCCCTAATTGACTCATCGTAGAATAAGCAATAACTTTTTTAATATCTTGTTGAAATAAACCTATAAGTGAACTAAATATTGTTGTTATTGCACCTACTCATAAACATATTAATAAAACTGTATTACTATATTCTATTAAAGGAGAGCTTCGTATTAATAAGTAAACTCCAGCTGTAACCATAGTAGCCGCATGGATTAGAGCAGACACAGGTGTTGGTCCTTCCATAGCCATAGGTAGTCAAACATGCAGTCCAATTTGCGAGCTTTTAGCCATAGCACCTATCAATAGGCATATACCAATTAAGGTTAAAGTACTATGATTAATAACAGGTGCTATAGAAAATACAGTCGAATAATCTATATTACCAAAAGATCATACCATAGAAAACATACCAATAGTTAAAAAACAATCTCCTACCCTATTTGTTAAAAAAGCAGAGATTGAACTTTGATTTGCTGCTATTCTTGTATATCAAAAACTTACTAACAAATAAGAGCATACTCCTACTCCTTCTCACCCTACAAACATTAATAGAAAATTATCTGATGTTACTAGGATTATCATCATAAAAGTAAATAAACTAAGATAGCTGAAAAATCTTTGATTATGGGGATCATGACTCATATAGCCTATAGAATACACATGAACTAACGAGGAAATAACCAATACTGGTATTAACATGGAAACTGTTAATGAATCAAAGTTGAAACTTCAAGATATGTTTAATGATTCCGAATCTATTCACTTGAAATTATTTACATATACTGGCACATTATTTATACCAACCTCAATAAAAGCTAAACCAGATAATATAGTAGTTGCTATTAACGCAGTACAGGCTATTAAGTGAGACCCATTTACACCTATCTTTCTACCAAAGAAACCTGAAATTATAGAAGCTAATAAAGGTAAGATTATTATAGTTAAATACATTACTTGAATTCTATGGCTATGCTTCCTCTTAATCTATAAAATGCAACTAATATACCCAAACCTATAGCAGATTCTGCTCCTGCTATGGCTATAATATAGGTTGCATAAATTTGGCCTAATATGTCATCAAAATTGAATGAAAAAATTAATATTAAAAAGGTAATAGCTAGCAACATTATCTCTATTGAAATAAGCATTAATATAATGTTTTTTCTATTTAAGACAAAACCTAGTATTCCTATTAAAAACAAAATAAGTGGAAGAAACATGTATGTAATAATATGTAAAAATATAGATAATATCATCCGCGTAAAATGTATTATTTATGATCCTCAGTAGTATACTGAAAGAAACAGAAATAATCACACAACATCCACAAAATGTCAATAAAGTATTCCAGATTCCAGACCAAGATGATGATTTTCAGTTAAATGATACGCTAATAGACGCCAGAATCCTACAGCTATAAATATAGT
>JAOYNU010045298.1:0-11365 GCA_026745395.1 Tympanopsis confertula | reverse complement strand
TCTATCTATAATCGGTTTTAAATTAATAAAAAGATACGTTAATACTTTAAGCCTTTTAACGCCGTTACTCAGGGTAACTCTAGTTATTATAAACTTATATCCCCCGATACTATATCTATCGGATACCCCGAAATTAGTATTATATTATTTATATAAACCGAAATTATTACCGGTTATTAGTTCGAAGTCTAAATAGTACTAGATACTAATTATTATTATTTATTTAAAGTATTATAAAACTTTAATAATAATTATTTTATATTTTTTTTCGTATAATTTAAATTTTTAAAAAATAAATTATTAATTAATAAGATATTAGCTTAATTTATAATTAATATATAGTATAATAAGCTAATAATAGAATAGTAATTTTCGTATACTTAAGGATTTAATATAGTACTAGTATAGTCGCTATCGATATTATTTAGTTTTTATATTTTAACGACTATTAGTATTTATATTTTATTATAATTTATTATATTAAACTTCTCGAGGATATTAGTTATATATTAATCTTAGTAAAAAACGATCGATTTATCGGATCTTTCTATAATTCTAACGATTAAATAGTATAATAGCTAGCTATAATCTTTAATTAGTATATAGTAGTCTAGCTTTTCTATAAAATCTTTAATTTTAGTATTCGTAGGTCTAATAACTAAGAAGTCGTCGATATAAATTATTATAATTACGCCGGTATTATAATTAATATATACTATATTAATATAGTATACCTCTATTATTCTTATAATTTTTAAATTAAATTTTAGTTAAATTTAGAACTTATTTTTAATTTACTTTAAGTTATATAATAGTATACTGAATTTAATAATTTTTATTTTATTTAGTTATATTATTTTATTTAGACTAAATTATACTCGAAGTATAGTATTAGTAGTTTAAAAGTCTATATATAGATATTATATTTAAATTTACTATTAAAATAAGTTAATATAATATCGATCTATTACTATTTATATACTTTTACTACTATAAGTACTAGGATAATTCGCTATAATACTAATTATACTATTAATAAGTAAATTTTATTATAATTAATTCCGTATTATTAATAAAAACCTCTTATAATTAGATAAATTTTATATTTTACGAGTTTACTAGTTTTATTATATTTAGTTTTAGTAATTTATCGGGTATCGATAAAATATCGTTTCTTAATTTTAATATTATTATTAAAAATAAATATATTTTTCTCGAATAAATTAATAATCTCGTTAAAAATTACTTTAATTTACTTATTTTTATTTAGTATACTTAATACTTCTTTTATTATACGAAAGTTATCGAGTTTATCGATATTAAGGATTCGGGGTAAAGTAAATACGTATAGACTATTAAAGAAATTATTATTAATTTAAGTCTACTTAAAAAATAGTCTTAATAAAAACTTTTAATAGAGATGAAGTTTTCCTAATTATAACCTCTTTAGGTTTAGTTATTTAATAACTTATTATCGTCGCCGTTTTTTATAATAAAATATAGTAACCCGATATTATTATCGCTATTATTATTATTAATTTCGCGTTTTTTTTATATTTAATTAGGTAATAAGTTATTAATTTTAGTAAGAATTTCCTTATTTTAGAATATACTTTTAGGTTATATATTATAGATATATTTATAGAAATTAATCTTATTTTAGGGTTTATAGAATATAATATCTTAGGAAATAATAATATAGTAGTATTTTAGGATATAGATATTATAAAATATAGTATTAGTATATTTAATTAGAATACTAGTTATAGTATAAATAGTTCTTTTTTATTTACTACTATATTATTAAAAAAGGTTATTATTAATAAAATACTTATAACTAAATATATATAAGTATTTAATTAATAGAATATTAGTAGTAATATTAATATTTACTAATATTCTAATATCTTTTTAAGTAGTTATAGGTCTTATAGTACTTTTATATCTTTCATATAGGGATATACTTTTAAGATTAATTATTATCGATAACCTATTTATAATATTAATAATAGATTCGATAATATATACTTAAAACTATACCGGAATTACTATATCGATTATATAGGCTCTAGTTTTATTCTAAATAATTAAGAATAACTATTTAATTATACTATTTTATTAAGGAGAGTATAGTAAAAAGGCTTTAAAATAAATACTATACTCCTTATAGAAGTCTCTTAGATTACTAATATAGATATTAGTACTATTATCGTAACGAATTTAATTAGGGGTATAAGTATAGTTATTAATAAATTATATTATAATTACTATTATATCTACTATTACTTAGGGCTTTATAATTATAAATATAACTTTTCTAAATCGCTAGGTATTATTAATACTTATTACTATATACTTATAACCCTTATAGCCGACTAGTATATTTAATAATATATCGATATAGATACCCTCTTTAACTATAATAGCTCTAGTTTAGGGTAATTTTAAGCTATATTATAATAACTTTATTAGGATATATAATAATTAGGCGTAGTCGAATTAATATACTATAGCTAATATTAAATTATAACTATAGGTAATATCGATAGTTTTAGCTGTAACTCTCGATAATAAGTACAGTGACTGCACCCCAATAGGAATTTACCCCCTGTCGAATAGCCCCTATGAATAGCTTTAAATAACGTATTTTAATTACTACTAAAAGGAATTAAATACCTATAAAAGTCTTACGAATATAATAAAAAAGTAGATTAACTAGTAGATAATTTATATTATCGAAAAATACTTAATTAAATACTCTAAAACTTATTTTAAAGTTATATTATACTAACTTTATAAATTTAATTTTTCTATAACGTACTAATATTTTTACTTTTTATATAGCCTTTTCTTCTTCTTTTATTATTATTTAAAAGGCTTCTTCTTCGAGTAATTAATCGAAGATTAGGGCTTATTACCGTACGAAAATCGGTAATTACTACTTAAATCTTACTTTTTTCTAGTACTATTATACGATAAAATTAGTATTAGAAAAAACCTAAAATTAAAACTAATTTAATAATATTAAAATTATCTATTTAATACTACTTATCGTAGGTAAAAAGAAGTATTTAAAACGGTAAAGGTAGGTAGATATAAGAGTAGGGTTACGGCTATTCGTCAGGGGGTACGTTCCTGTGGGGGTGCAGTCACTATAAGTTAAGTACTTATAGTATAAGTAGATATTTTATACTAGTTTAGATATAATGGTAACGACCTAATCGATAAATTCGATATACCCGATCTTTTTTATATCCCTATTACTTATTTTAATAATAACTCTATTTTTATATATAATAGGTAGTATATCTAAGAAGAAATATCCATAGATTACGTCGATCTAAATAACTATAATATTATTATAGTCGATTAGATCGATATAGTAGAGTTACTTACTTTAGCGGTACTACTATAGACTACTTATAATTATAAATTATATTATTTTAACGAATAATATATTCTCGATAATAATAATCTAAAAACCTCTAATATTCGGATTAAAGTCGTAGAGAATATATATAATAATCCTAATTTTATATACTAATATAGTACTATTTCTAGCCGTAATAAGATAAATTAGGTTAATAGGCTTTAACGATTTAAGTATAAAAATATCCTTTCGCCCTATAATATCTATATTAGCGCTAGTATCTAATAGAATAGGATTAATTTTATTAATATCCTATAGTTATTATTCGGTAAAGAGAATTTATACTATTTTTAAAGGTTTTAATAATACTATCTAAGTAAGATAATTAGTATTTTTAACGAGTTTTAGGGAAAACTCTTTTTTATATTAATTACTAATACTTTCTCGATATAGTACTATACTATAATCGAACTATATATATTCCTACGAGGGGATAGTTTATAGTATTTATAATTTTACCGGTCGCTTATATATTATCGGTATCTAATTATAAAGTAGTATTATTATTTCCCGAACCGTTTACTACTACTATAGTAGCTTTTTCTTATCGATCTACTTATCGCTATACTATATCTATACTTTATTTACGATATCTATATATATTAAGATTAAGATACCTTTACTCTTTAATCTATATATCCTAAACGCTAAAAGGCCTAATAGAATAACATTTACCTATTCTATAAATTAATAGGCTTTAGGGACCGGAGATATTATAAGAATACTATAAAATTATACTTATATCTATAAGTTATACGACTAATTATACTTTATATATAGTAATTTAATATTTAATTATACTTTATATATAATAAGTTAAAATAGTTACTACTTATAACTACTCGGTCGACCTATAAGACGAAAAAAAGAGATAGATAAAACGAGATAGAGGTTCCCCTATTCGAGAGGAAACCGAGTTAGTTACTACGCCTTATAAAACCCCTCCCCTTTCTCCTCATCTCCTTCTAGATCTACTAGTACTCTTAAAAGAAGTAGTCGAAGAATAATACTATAAATATATTATAATAATAGTAGAAGAATACTAATATTAACTAAGTAATAGTATTATAACCCTTAATCTATTTATTTAGCCTAATATCTAGAAAGAGGTAGATTTAAATATATATACTATATAAATAGAAGAAGGAGGATAACCCTTAGATATTAAGTAAAACCCATATAGTAATTCTATAGACTAATCTATCTATTAAATTTAAAAAAAACTTAAAAGAGAATAAGAATATTTTCTTATAGTAGCTATACTATACTATTAGTTTATATAGAATTAAATAATATTAAGAAAGTAATACTAAAATAGGCTAATTTTAGAAGATATATATTATAACCTATTAGACTATATATATCGCTAGTACTTATAATAATTAGATATCTAGGGTTACTTAGAGCGATTTCTTAGGGTTTTTAGATTCGTAATTAATTTTACTTTAATAATATATTAGAAATACTATAGTAATACTAATAAACTACTAATAGTAAGAAAATAAACGATTAATTACCTTAATCTATAATATTTTTATTACGGGGTAAGACCCGTAGGACCTAATAGGTTATAAGTACGTGACTATATTACGAGCGGGGAAACCCTACTTTAGACTCTATAAGAGCTTTATTTAGCTTACTCTCGTTATCTAATTAATAAAAGTCTATCGGTATTTTAAACTACTATTTATAGCGTATTACTATTAATAATTAATTAGATTATATTTTTTAAATTTTTATTAGTTTTTAAATTAAATTAATCTAATTTCTCTTAGAGTTCTATTACTCGTTATAAATAAGTTAATTAATTTAAGTACTTTATATACTTCCGAACTAGGTAATCCGTATACTTCCGATTAAGTTATCTAGGCTTTTACTTAAACTATCTAAACTTCTAATTAAACGACTTATACCTCTAATTTATTATATAGCGAGTTAATTAATATTAAACTAATAAGAATTTCTAATAAGCGATCTACGTTTTTAATACTATTTATAAATACTAATAGTTATTATAATAAACCCTAATAATACTTATATTAAAAATAATATTATTATAACTACTAAATTACTAGTAGGATTATTAAGATTACTAGATTTATTTACTTTTATATTATTTTTTTAATACTTTTTATCTTACTCCCCGTACCTACTAGAATAGAGAGGTATACTTATTTACCCCTACTCGCCGAGTTTAATAGTTCTAAACTAAAATATTAAAACTAGTAAAGTAAAACTCGTATAAAATTTTAAATTAATATAAAAGTACTTAGTAGTATTTCTAATTAAATTACTACTTTTTTTATAGTTTTAAAAAACTTAATTAATAAGAATTATACTTTTTTTATTAGTATTAAATTTAAAAAAGAGATACTTTTACTTTCGAATAATTAAATTTATTTAAACTACTTATATACTAACCCGGACTACGAATATACTACTTATATAAAATAGACTAATTTAAAATAAAGAACCTCGGATTTCGATACTTATTATATTAAATTCGAATACCTATTAATAGAAACTAATAGATTAGAATAAATTAAAAATATTAAAATTAAATTTTTTTTATAATATAAATTAATTAATTCGAAATACTACTATTAGTAAGATTATTAAAAATATACTTATAGAATAGGTCTAATATTACTATTATTTTTAAATTAATATATAGATATTAAAAGCTTTTCCTACTATTTATACTATACTATATCTACTATTTCTAACTCGTAGTAATACTACTATTACTATCTCTCCTACTCTTTTACCTTATAACTTTATAAATATTAATTTAAATTTTATTTTTATATAAATTTTTACCTAATATACTCGTAAGAATATACCGAATTTAAATAAATACCCCGTCGGCTTAAGACTTTTTTTAGACTTTTAGTATTATAGAAAGTACTTAAAATAGGTAATATAAAAAGAAATATTATACTAAAAAATAACTAGTACTTATTTCTAGTATAGATATCTAGGTTATACTATTATTTTCTATCCTTTAAGTATACTTTAGAAGAGTAGGAAAACCTTTATTAAAATTACTATTACTTATATTAAATTTATTTTTAATATTACTATTAAAGAATTAGAAAACTTATTACTTTTATACTAAATCGTATATAAAAGTATAAGAAATTTTAATTAGAATACTAGATATATTAGGAAAAGATTAAGAAAATAGATTTACTTTTTTTAAAGTAGATATTATAATTAATTAAATAAATATCACGGTTAGAACCGGCGTAGGTGTATAGTAGGGCTACGTAGGGAGTGACTAGGTATACGTAGGAAGAGGTAGTTAAAGTTACGTATTTCTTATTCTCTAACCTTACGGTCTAACTTAACGAGAATAATATTCTTAGGAAGAGAAGGGTTTTCTCTATACGTCGTAGCCCCCTTTTTTTTAAGCCCTTTTTTTCCTACGCGTTACCCCTCGTATTAGATTACGTATCCCGTTCCGTCCCTCGCGTCGGGTTATATATCCTACCCCCTAGGTCGTACTAATACACCGAGATCCTCCCCGTCACTGCGCTCTCAGCTGTGACAATAAACTATATAAAGTATTTATCCGATTTAAGCTATTCTTCTAGTACTCTAATTAGTAATAAACTAGTAATTTATTTAAACTTTTTATATTTTAAAATAGAACTTAGAATATTAAAAGAAATTATTAGAATAGTTAGAATTATAGATAAAATAGCTTATTTCGAAGTAAATATTAAAAGCTATTACTAGTACTATTAATATACCTATTATATAGTAAAAGCGAGTTAAAATTAAATACTAGGGCTCCTATAGCTTATAGAATATAGAATTACGTATAATAAATTTACTAATACTACTTTTATTTTAATTTCTAAAACTATTATCTATTACTTAAAAGAGCTTATTTATAATACTAAATTAGTAATTATAGTCGTTATAGCTACTAAAATTAAACGTATAAAAAAATAAGATCCGAGTACTTCCGAAGTCTTTACTACGAGCTTAAAAGATATTAAATATACTCTTAAGAATAAGAAAGAACTAATACTAGAGTAAATCTATAAATACCTACTACTTTAATATACTTAATTCTAGGATATTTTTATATATAATTAAGAAAAACTACTACTTTACCGAAACGACTTAAATATAAATATCGATCTAATTAAAAGAACCGATAGAAAAGACCTAAAAGTACTATAAAAACTTTTATATAATATATTACGAGATAAACTTCTTATACTATAAAAGACTTTTATAGATTTATTTAAAAAGGGATTTATTTATACTAGTTAATTAGTTATTACTATTTATATATTATTCACTTATAAACCCGGTAGGGATTTACGATTCTATATCGACTATAGGGCTTTAAATAACTTTATAAAGTACGATTATTACCTTTTACTACTAATCGGAGAAACCCTATATTATATTAGAATAGTTAAATAGTAAGTATACGAAACTCGATATAAGAGTAGTATTCTATCGAATTTAAATAATAGATAAAGATATTTAGAAAACGGCTTTTTATATATATTATAGTTTATTTAAATAAGTTATTACTTTTTTTAATCTTATAAATAGTCTTTTTATATTCTAATATTTTATAAATTAGGTTTTTTATAATCTTCTCGACTACTATATTTTAATTTATATAAATAATATCTTTATCTATATAGATAATACTTTCGAAAAGTATAAGATTTAGGTAAAAGAAATACTATTAAATCTCGAAAAAACTAGTTTATATTTAAATATCTCGAAATATAAATTCGAAATTAAAAATATTAAATATTTTAGTTTAATTATTATAACTAAGGAAAGTATATTAATAGATCTTACTAAAGTCGCTACTATTTATAAATAAAAAGCTCTTACGAGTATAAGAAATATAAAAGGATTTATCGGTTTTACTAACTACTACTATAAATTTATATAGGATTTTAATAAATTTATAAATACTTTTTATTAGTTTATAAAAAAAATATATTATTCGAATAAATAGAAGTAATATAATAGGCTTTTAAGACTTTTATAAAATATTTCTTAGTTAGTAAAATACTCGTTTATTAAAGTTTTAATTAAAATATATATATTAAATATAATATTTCTAGATTCGCTATTAGAGGATAACTATTTTAATAATATAATACTTTTTAGTACTTTATTACTTTTTTTATATAAGATATTATTAGCCGTATAGAATTACCTAATTTATAATAAAAAACTACTCTTAATTATCGCTAGAATTACTAAATAATAAGTAGAACTATATAAATTTTTTTAATAACTATTATAGATTATAAGAATTTAGAATACTTCTATAAAAAGAGATATCTATAAGAATATTAAATATATTAAATAGAATTATTAGAAGTATTATTTTTATAGAAAATATTTTATAAGCCTAGAAAATTATTATAAATTCCGGATATTCTCTTATATATAAATACCTATAATAACGGTTTTAAATATATTAAAAACCGATATTTATAATTTTAAAAAGAAATTTAGGATTTTATTATAATAATTTTAGAAATAAATACTATAATATAACTATATTACTAATTAGAATTTCGAGATTTATAGAAAATTACGAGAGTAGTAGACTTTTTATATAAAGAACTAATATAACTAGTTCTTAAAAAATTACCGATATTCCCTTTAAAATTAATACTTCTTATAATAACTTAGATCTCGGAAGCCTCTATTAATAATTCTTAACTCTTTCTATATAGTAAATTATAGATCTTAAGTTATAAACCCTTCTATATTACCTTAATCTAGTAGTACTATAATTTAGCTATTAGAGGATATTTTAGCTATAAGATTTTTATTTCTATACTCGTACGATAATTCTTCTAATTTAATTTTAGAATAAATACTTATAAATTTATAAAAGCCTATTTAATATATAGTAAAAATAAAATTTTAAAATAGAAGAAATATAATTTACTATAACTTTTACTAATACTATTATAAAACTAGGCTTTTATTTTAAATAGATTTTATAATATATTTACCGAATAAATAAGGATATAAGTAGTTACTAGTAGTTATAGATTACTTTTCTAAAAGTTTATTCTAATATTATTATAAATAAGAGGGGTAAATAATATAATTAAAAATTTTCTAATCTATATTTATATATATTATAAGCCCCCCGAATCTATTATTTCCGATAAAAAAGGGTAATAAATAGATAATTTCTAGAAACGCTTCTATAAACTATTAAAAATCGAAAAAAGCTCTTAATAGTTTATTACTTATAAATTTATAGTACTACTAAAAAGATAAATTAAGAAGTATAGTAGTTCTTATATTACTATATTACTTTTAGCTAATAGGATTAGGCTATATAATTACTAGTAGTTTAATTAGTTTTTAGTAATAGGCTTTAGTATACGAGAAAGAGTATTTTATTTTATTTTATTAGTTATAATTATAATATCGACTTTATTTAAATAAATAAGAAATAGAGCTATATTAGTAATAAATATATAGTAATTAAGAATATAGTTCTAAAACTATAAGAAATCTAATAATAAGTAATAATTACTCTTATAAATAGTTAATAAATAATAGAAAAATAAACTAATTAATATTAATATACTACTAAGAACTTTAAAATAAGCGATTAAATATAGTTAGATTTTAGGAATATCTAAATAGGGTATTTAAATAAAAAATTAGATTAGTTATACGTAAAATATACTATTACGAAAGTAATTATAATAAATATTTATAAGTTTAATATCCCTATTAGTGTTAGGCCTTTTAATAATTGGGGTCCGTAAGTTAGAGAGTAAAGGCGTCGTAATCCTAATACGTATAGATATCGTAAATAAGGTGTAGATACGGTACGGATAGAGTATAGTTAATTAAAACTTCTATTATAATAATAGTAGTATAACTTTTATAAAGAGCTAGATCCCCTTTTTTTAATAAGTTCCCCTTTTATCCTTATATAGGCGCGTACCTCCTAACTACTTCTTTTATCGCTTTTAGACTATATCCCTAGTTTATAGGCTTTATCTAAGACTTTTTTTATCTTTTATATAGCTAACTAGTACTATCTACTATATTATACTCGTATTAATCTATAATAAAGTACCCCTTCTACTAGTAGGTTACCCCGATATACTTACTATATATAATAACTATAATTTAATATTTATCCTTTTAAGAAAGTATTATTATAGTATAATTTAAGTATAATTAATATATCTTATAACTCTCTTTTTTAAAGTAAAAAAATACTTCGTAGAGCTCGGGGTTAGTAATATATAATACTTTTTTAATCTTTTCTAAAGGTTAAGGGCTAGTTTAATAGGTATTTTTTTATTTTATATAAGTTCTTATAGTAATAGTATAACTTCTTTATTTAAATCTTATAACTTTTTTTTATATATTTTATATTTTTTCTTTCTTATAGGTTTTCCTTATTTATCTTCTTCTTTTTTAGTACCGGTATTATTATTATTATTATATCTCGCTTAGTACTTATTTATAAAGCTATAGAAGAAGTAATATATAAGAAAAATAAGGAGGAGGCTAAATAGAAGGAAAAAGAGAATAAGAAGAGAGAGGTAGCTAAGAAAAAGGTAAAAGTAATTAAAAGTACTATAACGATACTAAGAGAGTATAATTCCGCTAATACTACTACCGATAATACTCGTAACTCGCTATATTATCTACTATTAGTCTCTAAAAGTAATAATAATAATAATAATAGTATTATACTTATACTTCGGCGTAATATTAAATAATCGGCTCGTATAGTAACTACTCCTCCTCTATATCTTTAACGCGAGATTATAAGCCTTATATAGTATACCCTTTATTAACTTTTTCTTATAGTATTTCTTTTTACTAATATAGTATTTTTAGGCTCTTTAAGAATATTCTACTATACGCCTAGTATATCTAAAAACTCGTAGA
>JAOYNU010045187.1:0-11377 GCA_026745395.1 Tympanopsis confertula | reverse complement strand
CTTCGCCGCTATCTAGCTCTACGAATACTAGTTAGATCGATAAGAAAATACTACCTCTAGAACTAGGAGAACTTAAGAGTTCTAAAGAATTTACTTTCGACTTAGTAGTTTAATTATCGAACTAGTAATCGATAATAGCGTATTCTAGAACCCTAGTATAGGGAAATACTACGCCTAAGTACTAGCTTCCTACTAGTCTTCCGATAGTATAAAATACTATTAAAATACCGTATCTCTAGGTACTAAGATATACTACTAGACTCTTCTATTAAACCTAGACCTAGGTCTAGGCTTATAGAACTATACGGATTTCTCCGGACCCCCTAGGGGTCCTTCGCTATATATAAAGAACCTTACGCCTCCTATAGGGTCTCTTTCTTCCTTCTCTTCTCTTTAGTTTAGAATATAATCTTATTCTACGTAAAAAGGTTTACCTCTTACGTAGACTATTATATTATTCTAAACTCTTTTAAAAACCTTAAAAAGCCCTAGACGATATCTAGGCCCCTAGAACCTCTAGAAAAAGTCTTAGACGATATCTAGGCCCCTAGACTCTCTACGAAAAGCCCTAGACGACTTCTAGGCCCCCTTAAACTCTACGAGCTTCCTAGTACTCTTCTTAGATCTTCTTTTTCGCGTTCTAAGATTAGAACTCTCTATTTAGTAGAATTTCCTAAGAAATAGAGTACGCTTTACGATAGGTTATTATTCTAATAAGGACTTAACGATCTAGAGACTTTTAAGAAATCTAGAACCCTAGAAATCCCTTAAGACCTTACGATAGACCCCTAGGACCCTTAAGCCTAGTATTTAGCCTACTTAGAGGCTAATATAAATAGGATAGCCGCTTCGTAAGATATATAGGAAAAGGTTATCTAGAACTTTTAAAATTAACTCTAAGAAGCCTTTAGGGCTCCCCTGGGCCCCCTAGCCTCTCTAGTACCGGAATAGACCGGGGCCCTTAAGAATCCCTAATTTAAAAAAGCCTTTCCCGATATCCCCTATTTAACTAGAAAACGAAAGGATTTTAAAACCTAATTTTTAGAAACCCGGGCTAAAATCGGTATTAATAGAACCTCTATTAGTACTTTTTTCGTTTAGCTCTACTATATTTATAATAAGATAGAATCCTTAGTTTAATTTTTTATATTTACTTATATTTAAAATATAGAAAAATAAAAACTTATAAAATTTTCGAATTTACTAGTTTATTTAGAGTCTATTTATATAGATTTTAATAAAGTAATTAGGGCTTAAAATAAATATTAAAAAAAAAAAAAAAAGAAAAAAACTTATTTATTTTCTATTTTCCGAAATTCGAATACCTATTTACCGAAACTAAATTTATAAATACCCTAGAAAATATAAAAATCTCGTATTTAGAGAAGAATATTTCTCTAGATCTCTAAAATAACTTTAATTAATTAAGAAAAACCCTAAATTTATATTTTATATATAAAAACTTTCTTAAAACTTATTTTAGATTTAGAAGGCCTAATCTACTACGAGAAGTATTACTCTTCTTCTCGTACCTCGCTAAACCTCTCCTAAGCCCCTACTAGTTAGTTCTAAATTTAGGGTTTTTTTTAGATTACTTAGACCTCTTATAAGGACCTTATAGATTAAGAACTTTCTTCTAGGATCTCTAAAAACCGCCTAATTTTAGAAGAAAAAGAAGAGAAATTCCGACTTAGTTTCTACTTCTACTATACTTAAAAAAGCTATTTATATACCTCTTATCTTATAATTTTAATTTAAACCCGGGTTTATATTAGAAACCCTATTCTAGCCCTAGAAGAGCCCTAGATATCTAGGGCTATCCGAAAAACTCTAGTCTTTATAAAAGCTCCTATAAAAGCCGCGAAAACTAGAAAAACTTTTAAAATTATAGAAATTTTCTTAAATAACTCGGAAAACTTAGAATCGGAAAAAAAGTAATTTTAAGTTAAAATCTCGACTTAAGGTCTCTAAAACCCCTAGAAATCCCTACTTAACCCCCGGCCTCTTTAGAAGAGGAGGGTACTTATATAGATACTATTATAAATAATAGATCTAATATAAAACCTTTTATCGACTCTAGTTATTATAGTTTTACTATAATATCCGATAAAACCTCTATTAAATATAGAATTACCTTCTACTTAATTTAGCCCCGCTATTTTTAATAGATCGTCGACTAATTTAAAAACCTCTAGCCTACTATATCCTAGATAACTTACTTTAAATTAGATATAGGTAATTTTTATAAAAGTATTTAGGCTTATATAATCCCCGGCTTATTCGATCTTATAATCTTAAAAAAAGGGTAGTTATAGTTCTACGATACTTCTTTTCCCCCTACTACTAATACTATAATTATCTAAAGACTTTTTAAGTTTAAGATATCTATAGTACTAGTATTTATAAACCCCGAAATTATTTAAGTCTTTTCCGCCGGTTTTAAAGATTTTTTAATTAGGGCTTTAAAAGAAAAATTAGTTATATATATATTTTTTAGCTTCTTTTATAGATATTTAGAAAGCCCTCGTAATTAAAAAAGAAAAAAACCCCTATCTTAAAGCTTTTACCTAGTTATTCTTTATTATCGAAGTTTTCGATAAAATAAAAACTAAAGAACTACTACCTTCTCGCCCTAATCTAGATTATAAAATAAACCTATTTCCGGATATTACTATTCCGAAGATACCTTTATACTCGATATCTAGAGAAGAGCTTCTAGTTCTATAGAAGACGTTATACGAACTACTAGATTAGGGCTTTATAAAGGCCTCTTCTTTATTAGCTATTATTCTAGTACTTTTCGTAAAGAAACCTATAAGTAATTTATACTTTTATATAGATTATCGAAAATTAAATACTATATCGAAATACGATACCTATCTAATACCCCTTATATTAGAGATTCTATAGTAGATAACTAGTTCTAAATAGATTTCTAAAGTCGACGTTATATCGGCTTTTTACTATCTCCGGATATACGAAGGAAACGAGTAGAAAACGGCCTTTAGAACTAGATTAGGATCTTTCGAGTAGCTAATTAGCCCTTTTAGCCTATCCGGCGCTTTTACTTTATTTTAATAGTATATAAACGATATTCTTCGCGAATACCTTAATATTTTCTACTCTACTTATCTAGACGATATTATTATCTACTTTAATAGATCTAAAGAGGATTACTATTAAAAAGTCTATTCCGTAATCTTAAAACTCTCCGAATTAGGTTTATAATTAGATTTCTCTAAATTTAGTTTCGTAACCCCGGAAATTAAGTATTTAGGCTTTATAATCTAGTCCGGGGTAAGTAGAAAAACCGACCCTAAAAAAATAAAAGCTATTTAAGAGTAAATACCCCTAAAAATTATTAGAGTTATATAAGGTTTCCTAGGATTTACTAATTACTATAGGGTTTTTATTAAAGATTTCTCGGATATTATTAGACCTTTTATAAATCTAACTAAAAAAATACTTTTTTTAAATAAGATACGGACTACTAAAATATTTTCGAGAATTTTAAAAAAGCCTTTATCGATTCCGAGATTTTAGCTAGTTAGGATCCTTCTAGGCCTATAGCTATAGAAGCGGATACTTCTAGTTATACTTTAGGAGGTATACTAATATAATAAAACCCTAAAGACCTCTTCTAGAGACTTATAAGATATTACTCGAGAAAACTATCCCCTACCGAAATTAATTACCCTATATATAATAAAGAACTTTAATCTATTATATCGTATATTAGAGAGTAGTATTCTAAGTTTAAAAGTATAGATTTTATAATCTATATAGATTACTAGAATTTAATCTATTTCTAGACCTAGTAATACCTATCCGAATATTAGATATAGTAAGGAGAAGAATTATCCGAATTTAAATTTAAACTTATCTACTAGCCTAGTACTATATAAGTCTTTTCTAATACTTTCTCTAGAAGAGATTAAGATCTTCTAAAAAACGCCTCCGATAATAGGATATCTAGTAGAATTTATTAACTACTATTTAACTTTTTTAATACTTTAGAAAAATTAGAAATTAAAATTAAAATTATATAGATATCCGATAATAACTCCGGACCTAAAAACGAGCTTTTTTCTACCTCTAAACTCGCCGACCCCCCTAAAACCTTTTTCGAAAACCTAGAACTATCGAACTTATAGTTAGAAGGTCTAGAAAAGAACCCTAAATACTAGAAAATTCGGTAAGCTATTTATAAAAGTAACTATTAGTTCCTTACTAGTTAGGGTTTACTAGTATCTATATCTAAGTATTTTATCGATATAAAAAACTATTTAATATAAAGAGACCGAATCTAAATACCCTTTTTCGAGCCTTTTAGAATTAAGATTATTTAATAAATCTACTACTCCCCTATTACTAGCTACCCCGGTAGAGAAGTTACGAGAGATCTAGTTTCTAGGTACTATATATAGCTAAGTCTATCCTCCGATATATATCGTTTTATATAGAATTACTATATCTATTTATAAAATAAAATCTAAAGAAATTAGAAAAAAGGTTATCTAAAACTTCTACCCGTTCCGGAACGATCCTAATAAGAACTATTTATAGATTTTATAGTAGACTTTTTTAAAACTCCTAATAGGTCTATTATACTAGTAGTTACGGATAGACTTACGAAAAGCTTTATATTTATACTTATAAAAATAATAGAGGCCCCGGATATCGCCTACGCCTTCCTATAGTATATCTATATATACTACGGACTCCTTTATACTATAGTTTCCGATAGAGGACCCTAGTTTACCGGCTTATTCTAGAAAGAGGTTTACTAGTCTCTAGGAATTTAAAGGTATTTATCTACGGCCTTTTATCTTTAGACTAATAGATCTATAGAATATTTAAATATAGAACTAGAGGTTTATTTATAGATTTTCTAGTTATTTAACTAGGATAACTAGGATATATTACTACCTAGTATAATACTTACTTTTAGAAACCGAAAATCTATATCTACCGGATTCTCCCCGTTCTTCCTAAGCTACGGATACTACTTCGAGACCCTAGAACCTAATATAGGGTCTTCTACTAGATCTACCGTCTCCCCGGCCGAAAAGGGTCGTAAATAGGTTAGAAAACTAAGAGATTATTATAATTTAGTAGTAATAGCGATAGTAAATACTTAAAAAACCTAAAAAAAATACGCGAATTAATTATAATAGGCCTCGGAATCCTATAAGATAGGGGATAGAGTTCTATTATATTTAAAGAATATTAGAACTATTAGACCCTCGAAGAAACTAGATTAGATAGCCTTACCGTATAAAGTTATAAGTCTAATAGGATCTTATACTATTTACCTCGATACTCCCCCCGGAATCTACTTTATTTTCTATATAAATCTTCTACGCCGAGCTTCTAAAGACCTACTTCTTTCTTTAAATATAGCCTACCCGGAACTACCCCCTATTTAACTATTAGAAACCTCTAATAACTATATCGAAGGGGAGTAGGTTATAGAAAAGATCTTATAGTACTACTAATCTATAAATAGCTATTTTAATATTTTAGTTAAGTAAAAAAATTACGTAGAACCTACTAAAAAACCCCTAGAAGACTTCCTAGATACCGATATTCTAGAAGTCTACGAATCTAGTCTTTTAAAAGTTCTATAAGCTACGAAACCCTAGAAAAGGGGGGGGAGAGAGGGGCTAATATAAAGGGTTAAGACTTTTCTAAAAGCCTCGGCTACGCCCTCGCTAAACTATACGTAGCCTTATATATAGATTAGTTATTAATTACGTAACCCTTTTAATATTATCTAATACCCTACTATCGTCGCCGCCGTCTAGCTCTATAAATACTAGTTAGATCGATAAGAAAATACTATATCTAGAACTAGGAGAACTTAAGTATTCTAAAAAACCTATTTTCGACTTAGTAGTTTAATTATTAAACTAGTAATCGACGGTAGCGTATTCCGGAACCCTAGTATAAGGAAACCTTATACTTAAGTACTAGTTTCCTACTAGTTTTCCGATATATAATATATTATTAAAATACTATATCTCTAGGTACCGAGATATACTACTAGCCTCTTCTATCGAATTTAGACCTAGGTCTAGGCTTATAGAACTATACGGACTTCTCCGGACCCCCTAGGGGTCTTTCGCTATATATAAAAAACCCTACGCCTCCCGTCGGGTCTCTTTCTTCCTTCTCTTCTCTTTAGTTTAGAATATAATCTCATTTTACGTAAAAAGGTTCACCTTTTACGTAGACCGTTATAGTAGGACTCTAAGTACTCTATAGGTATAATAAATATATATAAGAATTTTAATGTATTCGTTAGGTATAGGGTTATATATAATACTTCTACCTTAATATTACGAATATTAATTTTTACTTACTTAATTAAATCTATAAAATTCTTTAATCGTAGTAAATATCTACCTAGGAGGCCTACCGTAACTATTAGTAGGGCTAACTATTAACTACCCCTAATTACTATTACGGTAGCCTCCTAGGCTACCCTTTACCTACGATATCCTTATAATATATAATACTATTTACGTAACCTCTAATATATAAGGCTAATAATAAGGCTAGGCGCCGATACTACCTATATTATAATATTAGGAGATATTAATTAAGAATACCTAAGAATAGCTATAATTATAGTAATTAAATAGGTTTATCCGTTCTAACTATATCTAACTATATTCGATTTTAATTAGGCCCGATTAGAATATCTAGGCTAATCTATACCTATCTCTCCTTATATAAGCTAATTCTAACCCTTTCTATTATACTTATATTAATATAATATATTATAATCGATATTCTAATATAATAATAAGTAAAGTCGGGTTTATTTCTATAAACGTCGTAACGATATATTTATATTTAATAAACGAAATAATACCGTATTAATTACCTACTACGGAGGTGCTATTTAAAAGTGTCGCCCCCCCCCTGTGATATAGATGGTGCTTAATAGCTGGCTTATTATAGTATAAATAAGCTAGTATAGTGAATATACTATACTAGCCGTCTACTATAACGCTTCTAACCCTACTATTTAGGGTAATCGAATTTATATAGTATAAAAAGTCAGCTATACTAGCTAGAACAGCTATCATATACGATCTATATAACAGGTGGGGGGAGCGATACTTTTAAATAGCACCTCCGTAGTAGATATACTATTCACGTTATATATAACTTTTAATATTTACCGAGGTTTCGCGTACATACTTTACTTCTCTTAATATTAATAATAGATTTTTAAATATTTTTATATTACTAATAGGCCTCTTTACTAATTTAACTTTAAATCTAAGAAAAGTTTAGTAAAATTAATCGTCGTAGGGCTATAATCTTATCTTCTAGCCTACGCTCGCAAGTAATAAGATCATGGCCCTCACCCTCTCGAGCCGCTCCTCCACCCCCTCCACCCGCGCCTCCACCTGCTCCATCCTCACCTCCACCCGCTCCATCCTTACCTCCACCCGCCCCTCCAACCTCTCCACCCGCGTCTCCACTCTTTCCGCCAGGTCGTTAAGCCGCAGGCCCTCGAGCCGCTCCGCCAAGCGGTCCATCACTCGGTCCGTGATGGAGTCGATGTAGACATCGGATCTCGGACTCATTGTCGGGGGGGGTACTAGAGGCTATCGTAAATTATTAGTATTAGATATACTCCTATATTAGATTAGATAAAATAAGAATAAGGAAAAATAAGATAAAGGAAAAATAAGGAAAGTTAGCCGGTAGTTTACTGCAGGAGTATTCCGTGAGTATTCCAGGTATCAGGTGCGCGGATACTGAATCGCCTTACAACGAGCAGTACTAATTAGACAGACTTACCGCTTTCTAGACGGAATATTCAAAAGGGTGGCGGTGACGAGCCGAGATGCAATCGCTGGAGACGATTGCCAGAGGAAAGAGAGAAAAGAGACTGGAAAGGATAGCTGGAAAGAGACTAGAAAGGATAGCTGGAAAGTGACTGCTGGAAAGGATAGCTGGAATAGCTGGAGTCGATTGCTGGAGCCTCTAAGTCGATATGAGAATAAATCGATAAAGAAAGGGAAAATCAGCCAGGTTAGTTGGGGATTTCCTCTACTATTTATACTTTTCTACCGAGGTCCTAGGTAGGAAAACTCGTGCCGAAGTGCGTGGTTTTTAGCTCGGCATCTGGAATCAGTAGTTTCCCTTGAAACTTTATTACTGATACTTATAAGGTTACCGGGTATCGGAGCGCTCTAAGGGATATCTAATAGTAGAAAATATCGCTTATTATATTATAATATATAATATCCTTTCGTAGTTTATTAGTAAAGTAGTATTATACTAACGATTATATAATTACTGATCTACCGCGCGTACGGAGGACCCACACAGGCTATTATAAAGACAAACCATTCGCTGGTATTTGGATTATACGGTGTGTCCTCCGTATATCAAAGTCCCAAGCGGGGAGACTTTCGCTTATGCCAGCTAATGAGGGTTATCTTCGTGAGGGGCTGTGCTGATTCCGCATATAAAAGTCCTATAGTAAATTATAAGGACCGAATATTAGCGTAATATTATTTTTTCATATGTAGTTCTGCAAGCCACGGCCAATGTCGAGTCCTAAACGTACCAGATTCTCAGGTACGTTTAGTAAGTTGGAGGAACTGCGAAAGAGTTAATCCACTAATAGCCTTTAGTTCTATAACCTAGGGCTACGATAGCACCTCAGCGGTATGCTAACTTATACGGTGAGTCCTATATGCTGACGATATTTTTAAAAAAATCAGTAGCTAGGCATGAGCAGTGAGGCTATTCGGTTATTTGGCCTCTACTAATTCCGGTGAGTTATATGGAAATCTCTACTCATACTATTAAGGCGAAGGGAATAAGGTTTAGAATAACCGAGGACCTACTAGGTCTTGCGGGCCACCCGACCGAAAAGTAAGCGGCTTCGGCCGAACTTACTGCTACTAGATTTTAACCAGCCAGTCGGCATCGGCACACACAAGCGGGGTCTAAGGATTCGTTGGGCTCACTAATTAATAGCTTACGATATATACGACACGAGGCCATAATATATTATTGATATATGTCATAAAACTGGATCACGATATACCTGTTTCGTGGTAATCGAGGCTCATCCATTTTAAAGATTCGTATGGCCAGATAGATTTGAACCTATCCGAGCTATGCTACGATAAAAATACAGTAAGACGTAATACCCTCTATCTTTGAAGCTTAACAACCGGTATAAACTTGAGAAATTTTCGCAATAAACTTTCGTAACCGCGCCAAAGAAAGCCAAGCCCCGAATAACCGGAACTCAATCTATATCCGAAAGTCTCCCCGTGCATTGCCGAGTGAGTCACACGGAAAACTCTGTGAGGCTTATCCATTCTTGGGGTCTTTCCGAGGATATCGTGGTATTGGTGGATGAATTCTGAGTTTTCATGTCATATGATCGGATCATAAACTAGACTTGAATACCACCCAATCAAAAAATGACACTTCTGATTTTATCCCATTTACCCGCAGCTTCCTTAGTGCGCACGTCTGCGTAGAATGTTACTATGATACAGTGACTGCACCAATTTACCTGGGGCACAAGTAGTAACAAAGATCTGGGCAACAAACAGAAGGTCAAAACAGAGACTAGGTGTTGTATGGACTGGTTAGTTGATTAAAGCTGAACTGAACTATCTAGGGGTTTGATGGCTGGACAGAAACAAAGCGTTCGTATTCGTTCGGGTGTATGTTGCTTATTGCTCTTGAAGCCTATGAAATTTTGGCCTTGATTATCCAGTCGACACGCACCCCTTATAGGGGGGGGGGTAGGGGGTAATCGTAGGTATAGTATAAAATAGTATAACTAGTACTAGTTTTATAATATATTACTTCTACTATACTTTTACCGTACTTCTACTATACTTTTACTATACTTCTACTATACCTAATCGCTTTAAATACTAATATTAGCTATTATAGCGTATATCGAAGTTATTATTATTTAAATTAAAAGGTATTAATTTAAGTATATTTACTTAGTATCTAGTTTTTTTTTAACTTTCTAAAATTCGAAAATTAATACGGATAATTATATAGTAGTACTACGAAACTTATTAAGCTACTAATTAATAAATACTTTTATTTCTTCTAGGGTCTCGAAGTAATTAAAAGTAGCCTTTTCTAGCTTATAAAAGTCCGTTATAAGGCTTTTAGTTACCTCTCTCACGGCGTAATAATTATAATAACTAGCCTCGTTTTCTAGTTACGATAATTTAGGCGTAATATCCTTCTCCTAAGCTTTATAAAGCTCGAAACCGTATTCTTCTTATATTTATAAGTATATCGCTAGTTTTTCCCTTATAAGAGTATATTCTTTAGTATAAAAGTAGTAATAGAAGAGATAATAGTAAAAGAAACACTAGTAGTAGTAGAAATAATATAAATACGCGTATATATTAAATATAAAATTAAACTCGTTATTTTCGTTACTATTAGCCTTAAGATTTAGAAAGTATATACTTATTAATAGTATCTTACTATTAAAATAAGTACTATAGCCGGCGGTAATCTTAGATATAAGTAGTATTTATATAGGCGTAGGGAACTTCTCGAGACCTAGAACTAAGCGGTATTCGGCTATCTAATAATAACGAAATAATACTTTTATACGTATAGTATATTTAAAATAATTATCGCTAATAACTATTATATACTTTATGATACCGAGTAAAGAGAACTATAGTATCTTCTTCTTATTACTATACTTTAGCGCCGAATAGAAAAATTTATTAGGGTTTATATTAAGAACCTAAAAAAACTAGAAATTAGCGAGAAATTCTAGAAAAAGAACGAAAAGTTCTAGTAGAAGAATAAAAAGTTCTGGAAAAAGAACGAGAAAATATAGATAAAATACGAGAAAGTATAGAAGAAGTATAAAAAGCTATAGAAGAAGTATAAGAAATTTACTTAGATTAGTAGAGGCGAATAATTACGCGCGAAGTAGGCCTACTAGCGCTTCGTATTACGCTAGTTATTCGTAATATATCGCTATATTTAATTATCTAGTATAGCTACGATAGCTTTATCGATAGAATTATTATAACTAATCTCTATTTAGTAGAACTTTAGTATTAAAATAAGATTATCGCAGCTTAAATACTAATTTCTCGTATAATGTTAGCGCCGAAGGGTACGTTCGTAGTAGACTTAGTAAAGAAAATAATCTAGTTTAAGCTCGCTAGTAGAAAGGCCTAGAAAAGCGATATCTACTACTTTCTATTCAATAGCCGAATCGTTAGTAAGAATATAACGAAAAAGCTATTCTTTATTGTTGAGAGGACAGTCTTCACGATAGGGAGAGGGAAGAGGATATAGAAGATGACTTCTTATAGTAGGAATTTATATA
>JAOYNU010045077.1:0-11392 GCA_026745395.1 Tympanopsis confertula | reverse complement strand
ATTAGGTAATTAGTATATTATTAGAGTATTCGTAGAATATAATAACTAAATTCGCCTATATACTTAATTACGATAAAAATAAAAATACTATAGTTATACTATAAGAGCGCCCTAACTAGTAGACTAATAAAGAAGAGAAGTTCCTAGACGTAGAGGCTATAAATAGATTACCTTTATTAGGCGGAAAAACCTATATAATCGACTTAGAAGGCTTACCCTTTAAATACGCCCCTATCTACTTATTATATAAAAAAGAGTTAAAAACCCTTAAAGATTATATAGAATAAGCTCTAGACCTAGGATAGATTCGTAGAAGTAATAGTCTCTAGGGGCTTTAGTTCTCTTTATACTAAAAAAGGGAAGTACCCTATAGCTCTATATAAATTACTATAAACTTAATACTATTATAAAGAAAGATCGTATACCTCTTCTATTAATTAATAATATCCTTAAACGCCTATTAAAGGCTAAGGTCTTCTTAAAACTAGACCTTAAGAATACGTATTATAGGATACGTATTCGTTAAGGTAATAAGTAGAAGATAGTATAGAGATATCGATATAAATATTTTAAATATATAGTAATACTATTCGGGCTTATAAATACGCCCGGTATATTCTAAAGTTATATAGAAGATATCCTAAAGGATTTTATAGATACCTACTATATCGTATATATAGACGACGTACTTATTTATAGTAATATACTAGAAGAATATATTAATTATATTAAAACGATTATTAAAGCCCTTCGAGATATTAGCCTCTACGGGAACTTTAAGAAATATAAGTTCGAGATTAATAAAGTAGGCTATTTTAGTTAAGTCGTAGGTATTAGGGGAATTAGTATAGATCTGATAAAGGTTAAGGAGATATTCGATTAGCCCGAGCCTCGATTAGTATAAGATATTATATTATTTATTAGATTAACCGGTTACTATAAATAGTTTATTAAGAACTATAGTAGAATTATAGCCTTTTTAAATAACCTAATATACTAGGATAATACCGTAACTATATATAAAAAGCTTTTTATAGCTCGATAGAAGAAGATTTAAAGAAAATAGCTCCGTATAAGACCCCTAGATATAGGGGATAAGGGCTAGTAAATAGTAGAAGAACTAAAGAAGGCCTTTATAGAAGCTAGTATACTAGCCTACTTCCGGCCTAAGTACCCTATCCGTATTAAGACTAATACTTTAGACTTTATAATTAGAGCTATTTTTACCTAGAATTAGCCTATAGGGGTATAAGCCCCTATAGCTTTTATATCGAGGAAGCTTAAGAATACTAAATTATACTATAATACCCTAGATATAGAGCTTCTAACTATCTATAAGTATTTTAAGATTTAGAGGTACTACTTTATATATACTTTAGTACTTATAAATATAAAAATAGATTATTTAAATATTAAGTATCTACTATTAAAACCCTAGTTATCTCTAAAGTAGGTAATAGTATTATTATACCTAACTCTTTTTAATTTTACGATTACTTATTTTCTAAGGCGGAAGAACCTAGTAGATTCTCTATCGCGAAGGCTAGATTTTAATAACCTTATAGAGAGAAGAGAAGCGAGATAGGCTATTATATTTTAGTTTTAATTATATTTTATAAATAAAAATACTATACTATAGAAATATATTAAATATATAATAGTAGTACTAAATAGTTTTATTAAGTATTACCCTATTACGGGATACTCCTTTTAAATTAAGACTAGTATTTTAGTAGTATATTATAAGCCTTTTAAGTTAATACCTCTATATCTAGCTTAAAGAGATAGTACCTTCGAGGCTAGTAATAGGATATCTAAGTAATAGTATAGTAATTTAAGTATATATTTTAAGTTTTCCTACTACTAGGGAAAATAGTCCGTAGTATCCTCCGTTATCGACTAGGAGGAAATAACTAACCCTACCCTTAAAGGAGATAGTAAAGTATATATTACGCTCTTTAACTTAAATTTATAATTAGAACCTTATTAAAGATACTATATTTAAAGATATACTCCGCGAGGCGTATTAAGGGGACGATTTTATTACCGAATAGAGATAATCCTAGATATCTTATATTAAAAATACGTCTAGGAGAACTAGATCGACTATTTAGCTTAAAGAATATAGTCTACTTTATCGGAATAGTAAAGTATATACCCTAAATAATCTATAAGCTAAAGTATTATACTTATACTATAATAACCTATATACTAGGTATTAGGGTATATTTAGGATAGTAGCTCGTATTAAAAATACGTTTTTCTAGCCTTATATTAATAAAGATACTAAGTAATAGGTATATACTTACGGTATATATTAGGCGTCTAAGCCTTTACTAAAGAAACTATATAATTTACTTAAGCCCCTACCTATTCTTTAAGGCCTATAGTAAGAGATTACTATTAATTTTATTATAGACCTACCCCTAATATCCTCTAAAAGAAGCGGGTACTATAATTCGATTTTAGTAGTTATAAATAGATTTATAAAATAAGTTAAGTATATCCTTTATTTAAAACGTATCTATAGTATAGACCTAGTATAGTTATTTTTAAATAGGATTTTCTAATCTTATAGGCTACTAATAGGAATAATATTAAATAACGGTTCGGTATTTATAAGTAAATAGTAGTCTAGCTTTTACGACCTCCTACTTATTAAAAAAAAGTTAAGTATTAGCTTCTACCCCTAGACCGATAGGTAAATAGAGAAATAAAATTAGGTCTTAGAATAGTACTTTAGAAATTACTATTCGAAATATTAAAATAACTAGGATAACTAGCTATTACTAGCCTATACTATATATAATATATCTAAGTATTCGGTAATAAGATAAACCCTAGTAAAACTTCTACTTAAGTACGAGTTATATATACCTTATAATACTATAGGAATACTATATAAGTATACCGAAGAAGCGGAGAACCGGGTAGAGATAATAGTAAAAAATAAAGACCTTATAAAAGAAGCTTTACTAAAAGTATAAGTATTTATATCTCGATAGTATAATAAAAAGCGAAGAGAGTACTCTTTCTAAGTTAACTAATATATTCTATTAAATACGAAAAATATTAACCTCCTACGACCGTATCGAAAACTAGGATTTAAATAGATAAGCCTATATTAAATTAAATTAATTAAATCGTCCGGAAATACTATTAAACTAAACTTTCTACTAATAATACGTATTTACGGCGTATTTAATATATAAAGCTTTAAACTATATATCTATAAGCCTAATAAAACCCTAGAGATACTATTAGATAACCCTTTTAATAGAGATACTATATATAAAGTCGATTTTATCGTAGACTATAGAGGTAATAGAAAGAATAGGTTATATAGAGTACGATAAATAGGATATAATAAAGACGAAGATACCTAGGAACCCTAAAAATACTTTAACGATAAAAAGATATAGTAGGAGTATAAAGAAAAATAAAGAAAATTTTAAAAAGGAAATAGGGTACGAATCGCGGAATAAAAGTCTATAGAGGTACTATAAAAATACCGCTATAATATAAAAAGGAATAATACGATAAAATAATATATTATTAGGAGCTATATAATATAGCTATACTTACTATATAATCGGCTAATAGGCTATACTTATTAGATACTAGAAGAACGACCCCTAGCTACGGGACCCTTATCCTTATCCTCGCCCTTACCTCTACCTTTATTATTATTAGTTAGACCTATTAGATAGTTAAGACGGCTATAGACGAGCTCTATATACTTATCTAGCGCCTCTAGTAGAGTCCTAGTAATACGGCGTTCTAGACCCTCGAGATAGTCTCGGAGCTTATCGTTATTATTATTATTATTATTATTATTATTATTACTATTATTACTACTACTACCTCTTTTATAGATCTTAGTAGTATCCGTAATAATCCGTATAGTTAGTATACCGAGATAAGGGAGAAAGATATATATAGTAAATTTTTATCTATACCGGCTCGGTAGTAACTATAGAACTAATCCTAAGTATCGGTAATCTCGGGGCTAGATATCTAGTTATAGTAGTACCCGCTATAGCTACCTATATATTAGTAGTACTAATATTTAGTTAAATATATTAGGGGATATATATTAGTAGTATATCTAAATTATATAGATAGAATAAGATATATACGACTAAGAGGGATAAGATATTACTAATATCTAATAGTATTAGTCTAATAGCCCTAGTCTACGAGTTTTTAGACGTATTAAGCGTACGGTAGAATATTCTTAGAGAGCCTAAAAATACTATATTAGTAAAAGAAATACTATAAGAAAAAGTTAGTTAAAAGTATACTATATAAGGCCTATAATCTCGTATCGAGGATATAGAGGAGGAGTAGCTATTATACGAGCCGACTATTTAATATTATAATAAAGTATAGGTATAATAATAATAATATTATTATTATTATTATTACTTTTAGAGATTAATAGTAGATAATATAGCGAGTTACGAGTATTATTAGTAGTAGTAATATTAGTAGAACTACGCTCTCCTAGTATTATTATAGTATTTTTAGCTATTTTCGCCTTTTTTTTAGCCTCCTCTTTACGCCTAATAACCGCCTCTCTTTTTTTACTCTCTTCTTCTTTTTATTTAGCTTTTTCCTCGTTTTTCTTATATACTACTACTTCTATAGTTTTATAAATAAATACTAAGCGAGATATAATAATAATAGTACTAGTACTAAAGAAGAAGAAAATAAATAAGAAGAACCTATAAGAAAGAAAAAAAAGAAAGAAATATAAAAAAGAGTTACGGGATTTAGATAAGTAGCTATACTATTATTATAAGAATTTATATAAAATAGAAAGAGTACTTATTAAACTACCCCTAACCCCTAGAAGAGACTAAAAAGGTATTATATATTATTAACCCCGAGTTTTATAAAGTATTTCCTTATTTAAAAGAAAAGAGTATACGATATACTAATTATACTTTAATTATACTATAGTAATACTTTATTAGAAGAATAATATTAACTTATAGTTACTATATACGATAAGTATATCGGGGCGACCTACTAGTAGAAGGGGTATTCTATTATAAATTAGTACGAGTATAGTATAGTAGATAGTACTAGCTAGCTATATAAAAGATAAAAATAATCTTAGATAAAGCCTATAAGCTAGGGATATAGTCTAAGGGGGATAAAGGAGGTAGTTAAGAGGATATACTTATATAAGGATAGAAGGGGAACTTACTAGAAAAAGAGGATCTAGCTCCTCGTAAAGGTTATACTACTATTATTATAATAGAAACTTTAATTAACTATACGCGATCTATACTATATCTACACCTTATCTACGATATATTTATATACTAGGATTAAGACGCCTTTACTCTCTAACTTACGTACCCCAATTACTAAAAGGCCTGACAGTTTTAATTTTTAAAAGAATTATAACTAATAGCTAGAGGCTTATACTAGTTATTATCTATACCGGAAAGACGATATAATCGTAGTAGTTTACGTATAAGATACCTTAATATATATATAAATCTACTTTATCCGGATAGTTAAATTCTCGGATCGTATTAAAATAGCTTTATAATATCTATCTACCGGAAATATAGCTAAATAATAGTATTTAATATCTTTTTATCCTCGATTAGTATATAACCTATATAATAATCGACTTTTAATACAATTATTATCGGAATAAGGTCTTCTTATTTTATCTTCTAACTTATAGTTCTTATATTCTTTAGCCGTTAGATATCGTAGTATTTTCGGTACTTAAATACTTCTTCTATACTACGATAGCTACTTTCGATACTATAATAGTTTTAGTACCGATAAATAAGTAATACTTCCTCTAAGCCTATTAAATAGTATCGGAAAAAGCCTTCTCTAAGTAGAATATTATCTCTAGCTTCCGAAAGGGTAAAATCTAGCTATATAATCTATCTAAAGTACTTTAACGAGAGGGTATTTTATAGATAGTAATTAATAGTTTTCTATACCTTCTACGCCTCCCCTAGTACTTATATTAGCTTTATAAGATATCTAGTATACGCCGCGTAAAAGCGGCGATATCGTATAATTACTAGATTAAATAGTAAAAAGGGTAGAAGCCTATAAATGCGATATCTACTATACTACTAGACTAATAACTAAAGTATACTAAAAATTAAATACTAAATACGCGATAATTTAATATTAGAAGTATAGATTAGAAGTATAACTAGACTTATAGAAGCCTAAGGTTTATAGGACTATTAAATATAGCGTATAAGATATATTTACGAGGGCGCTAGATATTAAGAAGACTTAAGTTAAAATTAAAGAAGTACGAATACGATATTAACGCTTATACGGTAAGGAGTAGCTAGAGGAAGTAAAAGCTATTAAGGCTCGGTCTATAGAAGATATATAATTATTATTTTAGGTTAAAATTCCGTAGTTCTATATAAATTTAGTAGATAAATATAATTTTTCGTTTGTATAAATATTACTATAATTAGTTGCATTAAGGGGTGGTTGCATTCAGGGGTACCCCACTCTACCCTCACAGCTTTATACGAATCTTACGGCTACTTAAGTACTTAATATATAATAAAAGGAGTATTATTAAGTCCGATATAAATTTCTCTTTCGACTAATACTAGTTTAATTACTAATAGCGCCGAACGAAATACTAATTTAGGCCGTATTAGCTATATATCGAAATACGGAAAACCTTAATCGACGAGCGATCGTATACTAGTTTAGTATCTCGAGTACTACCTTTAATCGTCGAATAAACGGCGGTAAATTACCTTAAGACCGATAGGAAACCTAATAGGTTCTAATAATAGTAGAAAAAACTAGTTTAAAGCGAATATATTTTTAGCTTTTTAGCTAGGGGTAGCCGCCTTTATATAAAGTACTTATAAGGTTTACTACCGGATATCTCGCCGTATATAGAGATAATTATATTCTTAGTAGCTCGTAGTATTTTAAATTCCTACGCCGTTATAAAGACCTCGAATACTACTAGTACTATACTTTAGTATAAGTACGAAAAGATACTACTAAAGAGATTATCTTATACTCGTTTATCGATCTTATTTCTAAGCTAAAGATACGATATAGTATTCTTAATACCGATATTTATAATATAGACGAAAAAGGGTATTTTCTTAGTATTATAAGTTTAGAGAAGGTATAGAAAGGCTATTTTATTAAGGTAAAAAAGGCTAATTAAACTATACTTTAATTAATTATTCCCCGTAGAATATAACCTATAGTAGCCTAAACTAGTAACCGAGACTTCGTTACTACTATTAAGTATATTAATACCGAAGACTTCGTATTACCCTTATAATTATATTTAAAAGCTAATCTATTATATTTAAATAGATACTACTATTCTTTACTCGAGATACCCTCTTCGCGTACTCGCTAAATAGTTAGACCGATAATAAGTTTACTATCGAGTAACTAAAATACTTCGATAAGTATACGAAAAGCTGTATTATTAGTAAATATCGTCTTCTTCTCCTTAATAGCTATATATCTTACTATTCGATAGAGTTTATCGAATACTATAAAAATAATATTATTATACTACTAATATTACTTCTTTATTTAACTTATATACTTTAGCCTCTCGATATTAGCGTTTTTAAGCCTCTCTAGCGGCTATATCCTATAGAAGTATAAAAGTAAGCCTTTCTAGGCGCTAATCGAGTTACCTAATACTAATTCCTAGAGATTTTATATAGTATACGAACTTTAATTCGACTAAATATCTATAAAGTATAGAAAAATTATAGATTAGTACTATTTTACCCCTAGAAAGTTATCGATTATTAGTAAAAAGTACTATAGTTATTTTTAGAAGAAATACGGCTAAAGACGCTACTAGGACCCCTAAAATAGCTTTACTAAAATATCGAAGCTTTATAGCTTATAACGAGGCGAAAAGAAGCCTTTTATAATACTATTTTATATACTAAAAGCTATAAAGCTAATACCGTAGCCTATAAGAGGATTATAACTAAAATAGTACTAAAGAACTATACTAAATATACTAAAATAAGCCGAAAAAATATATAAATAGTATAAATACTTTCTATAGAATAGATAGAAGAAGAAGCTTTAAAAGATATAATAAAAGTACGAGAAGAAGATACTTAAAAAGCGAAGATAGCCGTACTTCGTAGTAAAATTAGTTTTACGAAGTTTATATAGAAAGTTCTATAATTCGGCCTAGAAGTCTTTTAATAGGCGTTCTTTTATAATAATAACTTAATAGATTAATTTTTATATATTTCTAATTAAAATAAACTTATTTTAAAGGTATTACGATAATACTATAATAAACTAGAAGCGATAGAAGTAGGGGTTCTCGATTAAGGAGGAGGAAGCTGGTTTGCTAACCCACAGGGGGTTTATGCCACAGGGGGTTATGTCACAGTAAACAAGCTTTCACTGCAAACAAGCTCTGCAAATAAGCTTCACTGCAAACAAGCTCTGCAAGCTTCACTGCGAAATACTTTCATTGATACTTTTCGAGGCGTGATGATAGGCCTTCCCTGAGGCATATACTACACAGGCCTCCTGGACAACCCGCACAGTTCAAAAAAACAATCGCGCCGACTCCCCCAAACCCAAGCCAACCCAACCCGAAATCCAAGTCATCACATCATGTGCCTGTTCCGGCAGTACGACCCGCAGGTGGAGGCCGCTGGGCAGTTGCCGTCAGGCGCCGGGGGCTGCGGATGGCGGGCCTCGTCGGGACCACAAGTGTCGTGCTGCTGCTGGGCGGCACGCGTGGCGGCTCGTCGACGCAGGATCCACAGCACCGTCATCAGGGCCTCCCTGGAGGGCGGCCTGCCGTCGTTGGCGACAAACAGCGGCAGGGCGCCGGCGCGGTCGAAAAAGGAGTGGCCGCTGCCGATGCCGCGGCGCCGCATGTCGTCCGAGAGGGCCTTCCACGGGTTCTCGGCCCGAGACTCGCCCTCGTCAGACACCAACCGCAATGCCACCATCGTCGCAACCTCGAGGGGTCGCGCCAGAGTGGGGCTGCAGGTTAGGAGGGCCTGGAGGAGCTGGGTTCTCAAGGCGGTCGAGTAGGTGGAGTAGACGCCCCGGCTGGTGAGGTACTGCGGGTTGGGGTGGCAGGAGCGCGGGGAGTTCGTCGTTGAGGAACTCGGCGAAGTCCAGTGGTGCATCACCAGCCAGAGGATGGTCGTCAGGGTTGCTGGCGAAGGGACTATTGAGCTCCCCGCTCTCAAGCAGATCAAAATCTGCACCGTCGGCCTGGTCAGGGCCGTGTAGACCTCGAGGATCAGGGACTGCATCGCCACAAGAGGCGCCAGGCAGGCCAGGACCAGGTGGAAGGGTTGTGGCTGGCTGGGAGTCGTCGCAGGCGGCACCTCCGACGGATGACACTGCAGGTCGCACAACATCGCTGCAGGACGTTGTGTCAGGTCGGAGAGCTGGACGGGGTCGATGTCGGCCATCTTGTGGATGAAAGGGGCGTCGGGGACGTCGGGGACGTCGGTGAAGACGTCGGGGACGTCAGTGAGGGCGTCGGTGAAGACGTCGTCGGTGAAGACGTCGGGGACGGTGAAGACGTCGGGGACGTCGGTGACGTCGACGGGGTGGAGCTCGGGCGACAGCGAGGCCGGGTTGACGGTCGGGTTTGGCTGCGGGCCAAGGGAGTCGATGCTGGCAGCCGAGGAGCTGCGGCCAAAGAGCTGGGACGTGAAGGTGATGTTGCCGCGAAAGGCGTCGGCGGGGGACGACGAGCGCTGCAGCGTCTCGCGCCTGATGCGGGTGAGCTCGGTGAGGAGGACGATGTTGTCCTGGTTGGCCTTGAGCAGGAGGGTCTCGAGGTCCCTGTTGCGCTGCTCGAGGGCTTCGACCTCCTGGCGCTTGCGCTCGCGGGACGACTGGGCGGCGCGCCGGTTGCGCAGGACGCGCTCGACGCGGCGTTGCTCCTTCTCGTCGTCTGTCTTGGCACGTTTCCTGGGGGTGTCAGAGGAAATAAGTAGGATGAGGGAGGAATCTCACCTCGGCGGCAGACACGTCTTGGGCTCGGGGAGGACCTGGCCCCACGACTTGCGCTTCTTTGGCTTCTTCTCGGGCTCTGAGGGCTCCGACTCCTCGCGGATGGTTTCGAGGGAATCGGCATCGAGGGAATCGTCGAGGGCATCATCGAGGGGCGTCATGGCGTCAAACAACGCGTCGACGCTATCGTCATCAGGCCCGAAGGACTCTGTGGGCGACTCGAACTTGAACACGTCCATTGGGTGATGAGGAAGGTGTGATGAGGAAGGTGTGATGACGCGTGAGGAAGGTGTGAGGAATGATGGTAAGTGATGCAGTGTAAAGTAGGCGCGATGGTGACGTGCAAAGTGCTGGATGACGTGCAAAGTGCTGGATGACGTGCAAAGTGCTGGATGACGTGCAAAGTTGGATGGTGACGTGCAAAGTGCTGGATGGACGATGTCAAGTGCAATCAGGCGATCAGATCACGACTTCCGGCTGAGCGACGCTGCGAGAATGGAATCAGCAACAGCGGTCTAGGCAGCACCATTGCACGATGAAAGCCTGTCAAGTGAGTCACCTGCAAAAAAGTGTCAAAGCGCGGCAGTCGTAATGGTAATCGCTGGCAAGAACGAGAGATTTGGAAGGGATTCGCCTGGCTTATGTAGAGGACACGTAGTCAAAGACCTGGCGGCAGGAGCGTCTGAGTGTCTCGGTGCTGCAAGGCTCCACCCCACCTCGTTACGACATCCATCACCATTACCATCACCATTACCATTACTTTTGCTCACCCCATGTCCACATCCATCACCATTACAACTCAAAAAATAGTGCCTCCAAAGGGACCGGCGGCAGCAAGGGAGAAATCCTCCCTTTGTCCTCTTGGCATTCGATAATCCGGCTCGGCAGGTCTGAGATACATCCCTTGATGCAGCAATTGGCTCCATGTGGCGTTTCGCCCACCGCCGACAGATCTGACACGACTACGCTAAAGATGCCCTAGTCAGTCTCGAGATGCCGAGCCGTGCACTCGACGGCGCAACTCTATAACGCCGAGCGCTTGGTGCGATATGCACGCAAGCCTAACCTGGAGCGACCGGTTTCATGTGGGCTACGTGGTGCGAGTCAGTGACAAGCACTAGTGTGTAGGCTGTAGCCAGTGTGAGTGAGTGTGTGTGTGTTTACGTACTGAGGTGAAGGTAATTTTTGTACCGATTTACATACAGTAAAGTACTGGCTACTAGCTGTGTCAGCTGACATGGTACAAAAAATGCTAAAACCTCAGTTTGCAGTCTGCGTGAAGCATTTGAGTCATTCTTGGTCGGCCTCCATTTTTCGAGCTTAATCTCGCATTTTTCGAGCTTACTCGTTCCTAATTAGGAATAGTCTATCTAATATA
>JAOYNU010044966.1:0-11403 GCA_026745395.1 Tympanopsis confertula | reverse complement strand
GTTTTACGAATAAGTACTAAATAAGATATAATAATACTAGTACTAGTACTAGTACTAGTATTAAAGAAGAAGAAGAATAAGAAGAACCTACGAGAAGAGAAGAAAAAAAGAAAAATAGAAAAGAATTATAAGACTTAGATAAAGTAATTATACTATTACTATAAAAACTTATAAAAAGGGAAAGAATACCTATTAAACTAACCCCTAACCCCTAAAAAGACTAAAAAAGTATTATATATTACTAACCCCGAGTTTTATAGAGTATCTTTCTACTTTAAAAAAAAGAGAGTTATACGATATATTAACTCTACTTTAATTATACTATAGCGATACCTTATTAAAAAGATAAATATTAACTTATAGCTATTATATACGGTAAGTATATCGGGGCGACCTACTAGTAGAGGGGGTACTCTATTATAGACTAGTACGAGTATAGTATAGTAGGTAATAATAGATACTTATATAAAAGATAAAAATAAGTCCTAGAAGAAGCTTTTATACTAGGGATAAAGCTTTTATACTAGGGATAGAGTTTAGGGATAGAAAAAGAGGTAGCTAAGAATACGCGCCTATATAAGGATAGAAAGGGAACCTACTAGAAAAAGGGGATCTAGCTCCTCGTAAAGGTTATACTACTATTATTATAATAGAAGCTTTAATTAACTATATATAATCTATACCGTATCTATACCTTATCTACGATACGTATATATAATAGGATTACGACGCCTTTACTCTCTAACTTACGTACCCCAAGTGCTGAAAGGCCTAACAGTAGGCGTAAGTATTTTATAGCCTACTACTAATTATATTTAGGAGCTAGGTTACTATATAAGTATCTACTAATAGGATTATATTAACTAGTTCTCTTTTATCCGGGTTGATCGAGATTATCCTAAAAGCCCTCTTAACTATTTACTTCTAGACTATTAAATTATTAGCTCTTACTAGTTTCTTTTCTTTTAAGTACTCGATTTTCTATTTCTTAACTTCTTTTACGGTAAGTATAGCCTTTAGGGTTACTTATTCGGTATTATTTAACTAATCCTCTACCCGAGAATCGATACTTATTTCTAATAGTAGTAAGTTCTATCTAAAATAGGGGTTTCGATATATACTTCGTTATACTATATATCTAATTTATAGATATATTTAAGTACTACTTACTTATACTAGGTATTTAATACTACTACTAATCTCTAAAGTATTAAGAATATAAATAGAGTTAAACCTACTATACTTTAGCTATCCGATAAGTTATTAAACTTATAATTATTTATATAGGGTATACGCTAATCGTATTCTAGTCTATATACTACGGATATTATAATTTTTAATTATTACTCTAGTATTATATAGTATACTTATACGAGGGGTTCCCTATATATCCTCTTATATCCTTTAGATACTTAGATATCCTCTACTAATATACTTATTTAATATACTAATAGTATAATACTAATTATATCCCTATAGATTAACCTATTTTCTATCGTACTATTTCTAATATTTAGATACGCTATTCGGTATCTATTATTATACCCTCTTCTAGGGTATTCTAAACCGTACTACTATAAAGCTATCGTAATTAATTTCCTTTAACTTATACTTTTTTCTTATAAGATTACTAAACTTATAATTTATAGGAATTTTAAAGCTTTTATTAGGGTAATATAGGGTTATATATAATACTTTTACCCTAATATTATAAATATTAATTTTTACTTATTTAATTAATTCTCTAAAACTCTTTAATTACTAAAGATATCTACCTAAGAGGCCTACCGTAACTATTAGTAGGGCCTAGCTTTCGCTAGCTATCCCTAATTAATACCACGGTATCCTCCTAGGCTACCCTTTACCTGCAATATCCTCATATTAGTAATAACTAGGCCTTATTAATAGTTATAGTAGGCCTCTTAGGTAGATATCTACTATAATTAAAGAGTTTTATAGAATTAATTAAGTAAATAAAAATTAATATTCGTAATATTAGGGTAAAAGTATTACGCATAACCCTATATTACCCTAACGAAAACTTCAAAATTCCCACATCCTATAGGGGTGCAGTCACTGTATGAGTATCTCTAGCGTGATTCGCAAGTTCTTGAGGTCTAAAAGGGCCTTCTTGGCAGTGATTACAATATATGTTCATATTTTCCTAATTTGATTATAATATTAGTTTTAAATTTTTTTAAAAATTTTAAGATAATATCAACACACAAGAACATGATTTTGAAGATCATTGAAATCTTTAAATGTGGTTTTACATAATTTGCACTTATATTGATTATTAATTGTATCAAAACACTTTCTATATAAAATAATAAATGCATTAGATAAATAGTATAATATATAAATAAAGTGCTTTTATAGAATATTATTAAAATAAACTTACTTAATAAAATCCTTTCTTTTTGTAACGTGTTTCGTGCATGGGTTTGAACAAGATTGATCGCACTTAGAGTATAGATTTCTTATAATTTGTCCAATTTTTTTTTTATGTTTTTGTAACCAATTATTATAATCAATATATTTCACTCTTGTTTTCGAATCCATTAGATATAGATATAATTAAACTTGATACGATATAGAGATATGTAAATAATTATTATATAGTATACTAAAGAATCTATATTTAATATCGAGCAATTATTATAAAATTCTTTATTCTATATTTAAACAATAATTCCGTTTAAAACGATAGTTATGAAGCCGACTTTATAATGATTTATGTTTCCTCGGATGATATTATTAATTCAATAAAATTCTCCTCGTAATATTATTATATATCTGCTATATAAGTTAAATCTAGTAATATAGATGAATAGCACTTTAAAAAGTGCAAAACATTATGACCAGAATGGGCTGTAACTATTTGGGTCACCCGATATTGCCTCAAATAATATTCCAGGGTAGGCCACCACCTTAATGGCCGACCCTCGTTTAAACCACCCGCCTATTACGTATTATGATGACCTGGTTTAAAGAGACCGGTTATAGATAAAGCTAAGCGGGGTTAAACCCTATTAGGTTATAGCTAGCGGCTTATACTAATTACTAGAATATATTTATCCGCCTACTAAAAATGGATTTCTAGTACTTAAGAGCTAAAATCTCTTCTTTATATATTTTATATACTTAAAATAGCCTTATTAAGAGATAGATTAAGACGATATTTATTAAAGAATACTTAAAAATAGCTATAATCGTTTATTTAGAAAAGTATCTATCCTTTCTATAATATATCTAATTATATTCGATTTTTATTAGGCCCGATTAGAACAATTCTAGGCTAATTTACGCCGATTTCACCTCGTATAACCTATAGTGGGCCACCACTATCTAGGCCACCCCCTATCACGTATCTTCGATATCTTATAACGTTTTTATTTTAAATATAAAAAAATAAATTGCCCTGAGCAACGGCGTTAAAAGACTTAAAGTATTAACTTATCTTTTTATAAATTTAAAACCGATTATAGATAGTAATACTAGCCCTACGTAGCCTAACTTATTACTTATACTAAATTCCGACTATATCGAGTATTATATATTAATACCCTCCGACGACTTTACTAAACCCTATCGATTACCTACTTTTATTTTAATCTTCTTTAGTTACCTATATAAACTATATATTAAACTTATCGTTATATAATAATTTAAAAAGATATTAATATTCACCTTTTTAATATCGTTATCTTCTTATAAAGCTTTTAATAGGCTTTATACCCTATTAAAGTTTACCTCGATTAAGCCGGCTAAGACGAGCTTCTCGTAGACTTTCTCTAGAAGGTCTAATATTTTATCTCTTTTTAATTTTCTTACCCTTATAATAGTAGTTTTAGTAAATTTAAGTACTAAAATTATAGTATTCTCTTCGGAGAGCTATAGGAAAAAGGGGAATAAAATATCCGTTTTAGCTGATTTAGTAGTTATTTTTATTATATTAGCGAGTAAAAGTAGTAGTAATTTAAATATATTTATAGATATTTAAGTAGGTTTATTTAGGTCTAATAAAAGATAGTATAGAATCTCTAGGGAGAAAGCCCTCTTTTTATACTAATAAGGGCTGTGATGAACTGGTTTAGAGAGACCGGTTATAGATAGATTTAGGCGGGGTTAAACACTATTAGGATATAGCTAGCGGCTAGTGACGATAGCTAGATACGCTTATCCGCCCCCCTAAAAAGGGGTTTCTAGCTCTTAAGAGCTTGTGATGACCTGGTTTAGAGAGACCGGTTATAGATGGATTTAGGCGGGGTTAAACCTTATTCGGATATAGCTAGCGGCTGGTGACGATAGCCGGATACGCTTATCCGCCTCCTTAAAAAGGGGTTTCCGGCGCTTAAGAGCTAAAAACTCTTCTTTATAGATTTTATATAATTAAAATAGCTTTATAAGGAGATAGATTAATTAAAGATTAATTAAAAACGCCTAAGAATAGTAGTAATCGTATATTCTAGAGAAGTATTTATCTATTCTAAATTATATCTAGCTAGATCTAACCGGATCTAGCTAGATCCGACCCGTTCTAGGCTAATCCGAATTATTTTTAGCCGGTTCTAATTTTTCTAATACCCGTAAAATAATATAAGTTATAAGTTTAGTACTTTTCGCTAGAAAGATAAATATAAATAAAGCGCTTAGCGTAGCGACTTTAGTAATATTAAGATCTTTATTAAAAGAGGAAATAAATAAGTTAGAGTTACTAGTAGAGTAGTAAAGTATAATTATACTAGATATATAATAATAAAAAATATAGAAAACTAGTATAAGGTATTACTTAAATAAGTTATATTTATATAACCCTAATTCTATATATAAGTAATTAAAGCGATTATATATAGACTAGATAACGATATAGTCGTCCTAAGTATAGCTATAAGAGTTAACTCCTAGATCGGTTCTAGGATATTATCCCTATTCTTTATACCCCTAGAGAAAGTAGAATAGTTAGTATTATTAGTAGTAGTAAACTAACTAAAACTAGTATTATTAGTACTAGTAGTAGAAAGGATAATAAAGTAGCCTACCCTAATAAGGTAAGTAGTAGTAAAATTAAGGCTATTAACCCCGACCCCGGTACTATTAGTACCGGTATTTATAGTAAGAGTAGAATTAGTAGAGAAGATCTTATAAATACTAAGAAAAAGTAGTACGTATAGTATCGATAAGTAAAGAAAGTAAACTAAGTTTAAATAAACTAATAATAATTATTAAACTAATTCTAAGAAAGAAAATAGTAATAGATATAATTATTTTTATTAGAAAACCTTTACTCCCCGGATAGAAGCCTACCTCGCCGAAATTACCGATAAAATCGCCGATAAATATCGACGACTAAAATTAACTAGAACTATAGTAGAACTAGTATTTTTAGCTTAGGATTATACTAGTATAGCTTATAATTTAACTAAGAAAAGTTAATATAAATTCGAAAACTATTAGAAAATAGAGATTAGATTATTTAAAATCTAAAAAACTAGAGGATACTACTAGATAGGTTATCTAGAAGTATATAGTAAAGAGATTACTTATTTTAATTAGGATAGATCTAGACTAGGGCGACTTAAGAGGGCTAGAACCTAATATAGATATAGCTTTTATAATTTAACTTCTAATAGGGTTTAATATAAAGTTATATAATACCTATATACTAAGTATATTAGTATAAGTAGTTTAGGAGGGTATTATATCGGCTATAAAGCCCTTATAAGCCTAAGAGAGGCGAAACCTCTAAGAAGAAGTCTACGACCTAGCTATATAGCCTAAGGAAGCTATAGAATAGTATCTAATTTAAAGCGGAATAGCTTTTCGTTAAATATTAAGCCCTATTTAAGATCGAGATAAGCTTCTATACGGAAACCCTAGTAAAAAGATACTATAGGAGGTTTACTAACCTCTAAAACCTAGTATTAGTATCTAGAAGAGGTTTAATTATATAGGAATAGGTTTACTACGAGGTAGTTAAATTAATCTATAAACTAGATAATAACTAAAAATCTCGTAAGATAATAAAAAGTACTAATAGTACCTAGAATAATAATAGGGGAGGTTTTAATTAAAAGATTAAACCTAAAAAGTCTACTAAGGATAGTAGTAATAAGTCTAGTATAAGCGGAAGTAATTATACTAGATATAGTAAGAAGAACTATAAGAAAGACGACTACTACGCTAAGATATACGTAGACGGGTTAGCTTTTATTATAGAGCTAGTTAAATAGGGTATTACGTAGAAGACCGACTACGGTAAAGGGGTAAAGACTTATTATAAATATAGTAAACCTAGGTATATTATAAAAGAATATAACTTAAACTACGCTATATAAGTACTAATAACCCTAGCCTAAATAGTACTAACTTTATCTAGAGGTAATACTAATAATACTATATAAGGAGGAATAATTATAGTTATCTAGGATATACTATAAGTTAGTATACTTTTAGTAATAGTAATAGAATAGTACTAGGCTCGACTATAGTTATTCGATATAAAATTAGATATCTATATTAGTAATAAGATAATAAGAGTAGTTCTAAGGTCTAAAAAGGTATTACCTACTAAATAATCTTTTAAGACGGGTAAGGGCTTTATAAAAACTACTTATATATATTTAGCTATAATTAAGCTAATCGTAGATAAAAGTATAATAAAGTAATAAACCCTTATAAACGTCGTAATCGTCCTAGACTTCCCTATTTATATTATCTTAAATAAGATCTAGTACCGAAAAAAAAGTAGGATTATAAATAACGAAATTCGAGCCCTAAATAAGTAAATTATAGACCGAATAGTAGACGACGACTTCTACTTAGGTAAAAACCCTTAAAAAGTCGGCGAGGTATTACCCTAAGAACTAATAAAATTACTTAGAAAAAGTAATAATACGATTATCGTATTCCTAATAAAAATTAACTCTAAAAGGGAAGTAGAAATTAGTTTTACTAAGGGTAAAATAGAGAAAGTATAGTTTATTTACCGAAAGATAGTATACCCGGGGCTAAATATTTTAGTTATAATTTATAAATATATAGATATCGCTAAACTAGCTAGGATTAGCTTTTATAAGGTTAAATAGTTAGTAGATAAAATAGTATATATAGTATACGATAAGTCGAAATCGTTAAGATATACTTTTAAATATTATTAGTTTTATAAAGTTATTCCTAGAAAAAAGTTAGTTTTAGATATATCCTCGAATAAACCTATTTTACTTATAGCGCGATATATAGTTTAAATAGTAGATAATACTTTTAGGTTTAAGAAAGTAATTATTATTATAAGTAAAGTTAAAGTAGTAGACTAATACCTAGCCTTATTAAAAATATTTATAGCGGAGTTTAAGACCCTAGTTACCTAGATTCGGTACGATAATAGTACTAATATTAATATTAGTATTATTAGAGAATACTACTTAAAGAGGGGTATTAGGCTAAAGTTTAACCTAATTTATTCCTTAGAATAGTATAGTATTACGGAAGTAGGATTTAGAATAATCTTTACCCGGATACGATTAGTAATAATCGATAAGGAAATCCCCTAAGAATTCTAGTTATATATATTAGAAGTATATATAGATTTACTTAATTATATAGTAAGTAAAACTATAGTAGAAAATAAAACCGCTATAGAAGTATATTAAAGTTATATTAATAAGTACTAATTTAGACTACTACTACCCGATTTATTTAATAAAATACTAATACTAATAGCCTAGCCGAAACTAGATTAGCTAAAGATCCTAGGAAATAAGGTTATAGTAAGGATTATTAATAGTAGTAGTTCGAAAACTAAAACGCGAGGGGAATCTAGTAAATTAATAGGGTTTAGGGGTTATTATTTATATAAAGTAGTCCTAGACTTATCTAAGAAAATTATAATTAGCTATAATATATAGTTCTACGAAGAACTATAAGCTATAGATCTAAATAAAATCGTAAAAACCTTATATATTTTAGGGATATTTAAGCTATAAAAAGACTATAATTAAGTCGGTACTATAGGTAATTAAAACCCTTACCGAGGAGGAGTATTAGTTAAACCTAGTAGTAAGGTATTAGAATAAGGGTATAAGAGTAAAAAGGAGTTCGAAACCGACTCGGATATAGATAAAAAGGCTATTAATAATAGTAACCCTAGTATAACTAATAGTATAAGTAGCGAGGACTTTAACCCCTACGAGAATAACCTATTTATAGGGTTTTTAATAACTAATTAAAAATTAGAGGCTTTCTAGGTTAATAATAGCGTATTTATAAGCCTATATCTAGAAGCCGATCTAGATATACCTAACTATTAAGAGGCTATAATTAGGCCCGACTACTAATAGTAGCTATAAGCCTTAGAAGTAGAAATTAAGATATTACTAGAATAAGGTATATTTAAATTTACCTAAGAACGGGGTAAAAACGTAATTAATAGTAAAATAGTTTATAAATAGAAAAAAGATATAAATAACTAGGTTATAAAATATAAAGTATAAATAATTACGAGAGGATTCCGATAGTATAAGGGGACTAATTATAACGAGTATTACGTAAGTATAGCTAGGTCTACTTCGTAGAGAATACTACTTATAATTACTACTTCTTTAGGTTAGGCTAGATATTAAATAGATATAGTAGGGGCTTACCTACTAGGAGATTTCTACTATACTATCTTTATAAGGGTTTAGCTATAGATCTAGAGGTATATAATATAATACCTTAAAGAAGTAGTAAAATATAGTTTTACTAATTAAATAATAATAAGAGTAGCTAAACCCCTCTATAGCCTAAGATAAGCCGGGTTCGAGTAGTAGTAGAAGCTATACTTAAAATTAAAAAACTTGAATTTTAAGCTAAGTATATACGACTCGGTAATCTATATAAATAAGCTAGTCGGCCTTATTAGTACTAAATTATAAGATTAGTAGATAGGGTTAATTATTATTAATACCTATATTAATAATTTTATTATAATAAGTAAAAGCGAAGTAGGCTTAAAAAGCCTAACTAGAGATCTCTACTAGAATAATATCGAAATCGAAGTAATAGGTATTCCGGCCTAATATTTTAGAGTAAGAATCGTAAACCGTACTAATAGTAGTATAAGCCTAGTTTAAAATTCGTACTAAAAGCGAGTTCTAGAGTAATTAGGTATAGCTAATTATAAACTAATCTAATCCCTAGGCCCTAAGACTATATAAAAGCTTATTAACCCCGATTATAGAGGGGATTAGGTCGGTCTAGAAGAGGCTGTAGCGTTTAGATCCGAAATAGGGTTTTTATAATATACAGTTATATGATAAAAGTCTTGTAATAACCCCACCTACCCTACTTCTATCGTGATAGTAATACAACTACGGCCTCTACTTTAACTAGCTACTTATTAATTAAATACCTAATAAATCGAATAAAACTAGTACCGTATTAAAAGTAAAGAGAGGATTTACCTACGAGCTAACTAAGTACTAGAGAGCTGCGATTTATACTTATATACGAGCTAGGGTACTAGTAGCGTAATTAGTATAAGAGTATAGTTATAGTAGAAGTATAATTTATCGTATAGTAAAAAGAGAATAAACCGATAGAATATATATATTTTTAGATCGTTCTAGACGGAAAAAGAAACTATTAGCTTCTAATAGTAAATATATCTCTTTATAGCTTAAAAAAGACCTAAATTTAATCTAGAAAAAGGTTATAAACTTATCCCCTATACGCTATAATCGCTATACGATTACGAGGTCTTTACTACTATATTTATACGTAAATAGTATCGAATTATATAAATAATCCTTATAGCTAAATACGCCCTTTAAAGATCTATTTAGGTATATTAATATCGATATAAAATAGAGGATTTACTAGTTATAAGTTATAGTTAAAGATTACCCCTAAATTTATAGCTTTCTAACGCCCCCCTATCGGTTATACTAGGGATCTTATTCCGACGAATATTCGGTCTCTAACGTACTAAATTCAGCTAATCTATAGATATTTCGCGAGCCTAAATATAAATATAATAGGGACTATATCGAGTAATCTATTTACGTTAAGTCTACGTAGTTAGTAATAGTATTTAGCCGTATTTAGAAAAGTAGACGCTTACCCCTAGTAATTATAATATAAGATAAGACTTTACCTCGTAAAGGATATACTATAGATAGTTATATTAAAGCTCTCGAGGAAACTTTAGTACTTAACTATACCCCTAGTACCTTTTTTTAGTAGGATAACGTATATATATATCTTTCTAAGCCGGTAAAAGATTAGTTTAATCGTTATAGTATATAGGTTCTACTATAGCTAATTTATAGCCCAGATATAAACCCTATCGAATACGTATAGAAGAAAATAAAAGAGATCCTATATTTAAAGTATCCTTTTCTATATAAACTAAAAGATAACTTATATAATCGAAAGGTTTTCGAAAATACGTTATACGACGCGTAGAACTCGGTTCTATAGTCTTTTATCGATAGACTTATTATTAGAATACCGAAGCGCGTAAATATACTCGCTAAGGTACGTGGTTAGTATACTTATTACTAATCTATTAATCTTTATCTATCTATTATATATACTTTTATTTTAATTCTACTATTTTTTAGGTATAAAATCACTATTTTAATAGTAGTAGATATATATAGTGATATATGCTTAAGTAGGGTTATTACAAGACTTTTGTCGCATAACTGTATTTAAGTAAGTTTATTTAGGTCTAATAGAAGATAGTATAGAATCTCTAGGGAGAAAGCCCTCCTTTTATACTAATAAGGGCTCCTCCTATAGCTATAATAGAGTTTTCCGTATAACTTACTCGGTAATATATAAGGAGACTTTCGGATATATAGGGATTAAATTCTAGTTATTCGGGGCTTAGCTTTCTTTAGTATAGTTACGAAAGTTTATAATAAAAATTTATTAAATTAATACCGGTTACTAAACTTTAAAAATAAAAAGTATTATATCTTACTATATATTTTTTATCGTAGTATAGCTCGGATAGGTTTAAAATCTATCGGGCTATACGAATCTTTAATTATAAATAAATAATCTACGGTGCTGTAGAAAGATTCCACGTGCAGGATTTATTTACACGATATTTATTTAAGTCTAATAGAAAATAGTATAGAATCTCTAAGGAGAAAGCCCTCCTTTTCTACTAATAAAGGCTCCTCTTATAGCTAGTAGTAATAGAGTTTTCTATATAATTTACTCGGTAATATACGGGGAGACTTTTAGATATAGATTAAGTTCTAGTTATTCGGGGCTTAGCTTTCTTTAGTATAATTACGAAATTTTATTACGAGAATTTATTAAATTTATACTAGTTACTAAACTTTAAAAATAGAAGGTATTATATCTTACTATATTTTTTTATCGTAGTATAGCTCGGATAGGTTTAAA
>JAOYNU010044855.1:0-11421 GCA_026745395.1 Tympanopsis confertula | reverse complement strand
ATAATAATAATAATAATAATAATAATAATAATAATAATAATAATAGTATTATACTTATACCTCGGCGTAATATTAAGTAGTCGGCTTATATAGTAGCTACTCCTCCTCCGCGTCTTTAATACGAGATTATAAGCCCTATATAATATACTTTTTACTAACTTTTTCTTACGGTATTTCTCTTTATTAATATAGTATTTTTAAGCTCTCTAAGAATATTCTACTATACGCTTAGTATATCTAAAAACTCGTAGATTAAGGTTATTAGACTAATACCGCTAAATACTAGCGATATTTTATCCTTTTTAGTTATATATATCCTATTTTATCTATATATTTTAAATATACTACTAATATATATCTCCTAGTATATTTAACTAAGTATTAGTACTACTAATATATAAGTAGCTATAGTAGGTACTACTACGACTAGATATCTAACCCCGAGATTACTAATACTTAAGATTAGTTCTATAGTTACTACTAAACTAGTATAAATAAAAAATTCGCTATATATACCCTTCTCCTTTATCTTAGTATACTAGCTATAAGGACTATTACGGATACTATTAAGATCTATAAGAGATATAGTAGTAGTAATAATAGTAATAATAATAATAGTAATAATAATAATAATAATTTCCGAGATTATTTTAAGGGTCTAGAGTACTATATTACTAAGACTCTACTAGAGGCGCTAGATAAGTATATAGAGCGTATTTATAGTTATTTTAATTATCTAATAGGTCTAATTAATAATAATAAAAGTAGGGGCGAGGATAAGAATAAGGATAAGAATAAGGGTAAAGGTATCGGGGGTATTTCTAGGGCTTTAGGAGCCGGGGGCTATTCTTCTAGTATCTAATAAGTATAGCCTATTAGCTAATTATATAATAAGTATAGCTTTATTATATAATTTCTACTAATATATTATTTTATCGTATTATTTCTCCTTATATTATAACGGTATTTTAGTAGTATTTTTATAGATTTTTATTCTATAATTTATACTTTACTTCTTTTTTAGAATTTCTTTTATTTTTCTTTATACTCCTACTATATCCTTTTATTATTAAAGTATTTTTAGGGTTTCTAAGTATTTTTATTTTTATTATATCCTAATTATCTTACTCTATATAGCCTATTCTTTCTATTACCTCTATAGTCTATAATAAAATCGACCTCGTATATAGTTTCTCTATTAAAAAGGTTATTTAATAGTATTTTTAAGGTTTTATTAGGCTTATAGATATAAAATTTAAAACTTTATATATTAAATACGCTATAAATACGTATTATTAGTAGAAGGTCTAGTTCGATAGTATTTCCGGATAACTTAATTAATTTAATTTAATATAAGCTTATCTATTTAAGTCCTAGTTTTCGATATAGTCGTAAGAAGTTAATATTTTTTATATTTAATAGAACCTATTAATTAACCTAGAAAAAGTACTCTTTTTATTTCTTATTATACTATTAAGATATAAATACTTATACTTTTAGTAGAGTTTCTCTTACGAGGTCTTTATTTTTTATTATTATCTCTACTCGGTTCTCTACTTTTTTAATACGCTTATATAGTATTCTTATAGTATTATAAGGTATATACGGCTCGTACTTAAGTAGAAGCTTTACCGGGGTTTATCTTATTACTAAATACTTAGACGTATTATATATAGCTTAGGCTAATAGTAGCTAGCTATCCTAGTCGTCTTAGTACTTCGAATAATAGCTTCTAAAGTACTATTATCACGGGCTGACTTTTTACTAGGTATGCTTCAGCGTAGAGTTTTCTATATAATTATTCTGATTAGGGAAGGAAGAGAAAGCTATCTAAAATAGTAGTAGCGGAATCTATTTTAAAAACCCTAGTATAGTATACTTACTATAAAATATAATACGTACTATATATATATTATAAATTTATTCTATAATACTACCCCTTTCCCCTCCTCTATTTACGAGGTTATTCTATATTTTCTAGTTTTTCGTTATCCTCGTATTCCTCTAGTTCTTTATTATTAGCGGTATATTATAACTAGTATTAGAAGTTCTTTAGTAATCCTAGTCGGTCTTTAAACTTACTATAGAAGTCCGTTAGGCGATTCGGGGCGTATTTAAAATCGCTTATAGGATACTAAGTATTATCCGGGTTTTATCTTTTCTAATTAGCCTAGTATTAGAGTTTCTTTTATTATACCCGGCTATCTTTAATCTAGGATATTTCCTATTCGGGCTCCCCGTTTATATTATCTAGCTCCTCGGGCTCGTATTATTATCTTAATAGGCTTTTATTATTATATTTCTAGAGGTATTCGGTATTAAATACTCTATATAAGTACTAATATACCGGTATATCGACTTCCTAAAACTAGTTTATTTTCCGGATTATTTTAAATAGGCTTATATTCTAGTAGCTATAATCTATTTACTATCCGGCTATATTAATAAATACTAGATCTCCTATATCCTAATCTACCTCTTAATAGTACTTATTAGCCTAGCGATATTATCGTTCTTATATATATATAGTATTTTCTTAGGTAGTTTTCTAGGCCGCTTTATACCGTTATACTTAAGCCTAGGCTTCTTTTTTTATAGTATATTCCCTTATAATAGTAGTTAGTAGTATATCCTCTTAGCTTAAGTAACTCCTTAATTAGAAGCCTATTTCTAGTTTAATAAATACTATACCGATTATTTCGTATACTATTATTAGTTATATATAGTCTATATATATAAGGTATTTATTCTAGTTCGTTTTATATTTATCGAAATATAAGAGTAAGTACTTTTCGAAGTATTAGTTTATAATCTCTATATTACTATTAATCTATAAGTAGTAGGAGATACTAAGTTTTCGTTTAATACTAAAGTATTTATATATCTCTTTTTACTATTCCGAGATAAATTAAGGCCTTCGGTCTAATATTACTAAATCGGGAAGTCCGAAATAGTAGAAGACCTTATTATAAAAGAGAGTTATAGTCTATTAAGTAATTACTATTTTTTAGTAAAGTATAGTAATTATTTACTTATTTAGCCGGTAGATTATTATAAATATATTATCGTATCCGGCTTTATCGAGTAGTATTTCTTTAAAATCTATCGAGATATCCTACTACGGCTAGTAGGGTATTAGGAGTAGCTATAATAGGCTAAATATCCGGTCCTATTAGGTTTTATAGTAGTTATATATATAGTAAGCTTTTCGGAATACTATTATATCCTTCCTAATACCCTTCTAGTAGTAGTAGTAATATAGGGTATATTCCGTTTTTATATATCTACTATACCTAGCGACTAGTAGTATATAGGTTTTTTTAATTAATTAGGTTCGGAGTTCGGGGTACTCTAAGGGGACCTAGAGCTTTTTAAAATTATAAATTAAACTATTTTCTAATATCTATTTATCTTTTCTATTATATACTTATATATATTCGGGCCTTTTAGTAGTCTAGTTCTTCTATAGAATTTAGTCGATTAGTTTAGTCTTAGAGAGCTCTTCTACTTTTTATATTATTTCTTAAGTAAAGATTAGAATAAGGGTTATAATAAGGGCTAGTATTCTAATAAAAGTCGTAAGTTTTAATTTAAAAAGGAGGGTAATTTATTAGTTCTACTTCTTTTTATTAGCTTATAAGCGGAAGAGCTATCCTTTTCGGGATAGTCCGTCGGTAGTAGTATTCTCCCGCCCTAGCCGGTAAGTAATTATATAGTCTAGTAGAATTAAATCGTCTAGCTATTAGGCCTATCGGCTATTAAAGTACTATTTTATTAAAAAGTATTCTAATACCCGGTAGTTAGTAATAAATAGAAATAGGTTTAATAAGCCTATTAGCTCTATATACTATTCCCGGGTTATAAATATTAAAATAAGTATTTTTTTATTATAGATCTTATATCTAATTTCTATATTATTTATTATATAATTATAGAAAACTATTAAGTACTATTTCTAGTCGTCCTATTACTAGTAGAGAATACTAGTAGTAATAGTATTAAAAGAGTCGGTTTCTACCCGAGTTAAGCGGCTAAAGTCGTAGTATACGAGTACTAGTTTTAAAATTATAGCGCTATATAGCTAATTAAAAGCTTCTTACTTAGCCTCGCCTTATTTCTAGGGTATATCTTTTACCGTAAATCGAGTAAAAAGTAGTATAATCTTATTATAATTACTTACGAACTTATAGTAGAAATTATAAAAGCTAAGGAAAAAGTAGATATCTATTATACGCTAAAGGGTTAGCTAGAACCGTATATTACTTACTTTACTAAAATCTATTTAGATATTAATATTAGAAATAATATATCTAAAGAACTTTATATAATATACGTAGAACTCCGATTTTCCGATATCGTATTAGAAGCCTACTTTTACGAGGTAGTCGAAAATAATATATATATAGCGGGTATATTCCTCCTAGGTTTTTAAGAAAATTAAGATATTATCGATATAAGTTATATAAATTTTATTAAAGAGGCTTTTTAAGGCTTTATTAATATATTACTAGAAGTTAGTAAGCCTATTAGTTATTTTAAAAAGTATTACTCGATACTTATAATTTCTATACCGGGGTTTAAAAGTTATCTAACTTTTATTATTCGAAATTATATAGAGCTTATTAAAAATAGTAATAATATCGACTTTAGTATACTATTTTATTCTAGTAAAGAGGTTTTACGTATCTTATAAAAGGGGTAGCCGATATATATCCTAAATAATATAGGTATTTAAAACTTAGTAATCGATATAAAATTAGAATTTCCTATTTAATTTTTATATAAAGAGGATTAGGTTTAAGAAAGGACTATTAGAGGGTATAATAAAGTTATTAGTTAGGTTCTCTTTTAAGTAGTCGCGGATAAATTCTAATTACTATAAGGTTATTCGGTATAAAGGTATATCTTAGTCTAGGAGTAATATTTTTAGGAGGATTTATATATCGTCTAGCTAGTTTAGCGGTAGTTCTTTAGTATTTTTAGTAGAGAAGATATAAGTATACGTATAGTATTCTAGTAGTAATTCGGGGTTTATAAGGGTTAAGCGTATTTTAGTAATATAAGTAAAAATATTAGCGAGTATAATTACTTATCGTTAGTCTTCGTTATAGTAGTATTTATAGCGGTCCTAAGTAGTAGTAGAAATATAGTATATCCTTAAACTAATTTATATAAGCGAAGGGTTAGTATTAGCTAGAACTATATATAACTTATTTTTCTAGATTAGTTATCCGGTTATTAAAGAGAAGTCGATTCTATAGTATTTAAAAAATTTAAAACTAAAAAAGATTTCTTATTTACTTTTTACTATAAAAAAGTAGTATTTTTATTCGAGTTTCCGGCGCCCGAAAACTAGGTTTATAAATAATACTTCTTATACGGTATAGGTATTATTTCTTTAAAAGTTATAGAGGATAAAAAGGATTAGTAGGGCTTCGTATATAGCGAGGTTATAGGCTTTAAGTTATATTATAATTTAGGGGTTTATAGATATATAAAGGGATACTCTAGTATTATAGTAAATTTAGTAAAAAAGAAGAGTATTTTTTTAATTTATTACTAATAAAGTAACGAGCTAATAGTATTTCTCCTTCTATTAATTCTACTTAAAGTAGTCCTATAATTACCTCGAAAAAGCCTAAAAAAGAGTCTATTTTTAAGCCGACTCGTTTCCCGAGTCGGTATCCGAATCTAGTTCTATTTTAATAAAGTCCTAAATAACCTCTTCTTAGAACTTTACTTTTTTCTCCTTTTATCTTTTTATAGTATTTAATATAGTAGGAGGAGTAACTAATATTATAGCTATATAGCCTAAAGTACCCCTTTTCTAAAGGTAATTTTTCGAAGAGTACTTTATTTTTTCGTATTTAAAGTATTTACCTTTTTAAATAAACTAGTAGAACTTTAAGTCTTTAAACTACTTTTTATTATTAGGACTTTTTTTAAACTCGTATTTTAACTTCTTTTTTAAAGGAGTTATCGTCGTCGAAATACTTAAATTTTTTTCTTTTATAAAGGTATATATTTAATAATAGTTCTCTACTTTTATTAAAGTAGTATAGATAGAAGTTTATTATAGGAAAGTACTTTAAAAAATAGGCTAGGTATAAGTTAAGTCGTAGAGGTCGCGGGAGATAAGGGCTCTTATCTATAATAAGAGTCTCTTATAAAGCTCTTTTTTTATATTTTCTTCTAGTTTCTAAAGTATAATTATTAAAAGAAAAAACTTATAGAGAAACTTATTATTATCGCTTTTATCTATTAAGTAGAAGTAATTCTAATAAATATATTATTTAGTATACTCGTTTTAATTAATAAAGAATTAAATAAAATACTTTATTATATCGTCGAAATTAGTAATTAGAATAACTCTTTTAGTTTTATAAAGCTCGAGGTATTCTTTTATTTTACTTATAGTCTAGCTTAATATAAACTCTACTATTTAGTTATTAGGGAAGTATTTTAAATACTAGTAAATAAATTACCGAATTTCGATCTATTAGCTCGTAAATTTCGGTATAATTTTATCGGAGAGTTTTTCTAAAACCTTTATATTAAATAGTATATTTAAGTAAGTAATACTAGTTATCGAGGAAGAGTATAATACTCTATAGGTACTCTAAGAATAATCTTTAAAGTAGTAGAGGTCTATTAACTAGACCTTAATAGTCTAGGTTTAGTAATTAATCTCGGTTTATATAGTAATTAGCTACTACTCTATACCGATAAAATAATTAATATAGGCCTAGGTAGTAGCGGCTTCTACTTCTTATTCTACTACCTTTTCCTCTATCTCGTTAAGTTCTTAGCGGAGCCTAGCGAGCTCCTCGGCTTAGTAGGCGGTATTACCCTCGTATTCTTAGTAGGTTTCGTAGAAGACCGTATATATAGATCGAGATTTAGTATAATATTTTACTATAATATTATATTAAAATATAGTAATAGCTATATATAAAACTAGGATTTTAATAACTTTAGTAGCCTAAATAAAGTTATTCTTAGCTAGTTAATAGATTTTATTATTTTTTAGGGTTTCTTATTTAGTATATCTATTAGTAGTATATTTATCTACTAGGGGTATATTAAACTCTTCTTCTTTAGCTTATTTATTAATAAAGTCGAATTCCTCTTCCTCGAAATTATATATATAGATTAAGGGGAAGGTAATCGGATTAAAGATCTTTTCTAAGATAAAGTTTTTATAAAAATAAAATATCGAAGTATATTTTAAAATCTTTTCCCTTTTAGTAAAACTAGTTAAAGCTAATTATAAGAAAGGCTTTCGGGGTAAGTAGTAAAAGTATATCTCCTCTATCTTAAAGGTCGGGGTTTTAGGGTTCTTATTTAGCTTTATTATAGTTATAGTAAGTAGTTTTTAATTTTTTTAAATTAGAATAATTATATTATAAGCTAATTTTTTATTAAATATACTTTAGTATAGAGTTTTCTATATAATTATTCTAATTAGGGAAGGAAGAGAAAGCTATCTAAAATAGTAGTAGCGGAATCTACTTTAAGATCCCTAGTATAGTATACTTACTATAAAATACAGTACGTACTATATATATGTCATAGACTCGTTCCGTGACAACTATTCTAAGACCTAGTTTTACCTCTCTATTTACTTATTAGTCTAGGGGTAGAAGCTAATACTTAACTTTCTTTTAATAAGTAGGAGGTCGTAAAAACTAGACTACTATTTACTTATAAATACCGAACCTTTATCCGATATTATTCCTATCGGTAGCCTATAAGATTAGAAGATTCTATCTAAAAATAACTATACTAGATTTATACTATAAACGCACTTTAAATATAAGATATACTTAATTTATTTTATAAATCTATCTATAACTACTAGAATCGAATTATAGTACCTACTTTTTTTAGAAAATATTAAAAGTAGGTCTATAATAAAATTAATAGTAATCTCTTACTATAGGCCTTAAAGAATAAATAGGGGTTTAAGTAAACTATATAGTTTCTTTAATAAAAGTTTAGATACCTAATATATACTATAAGTATATATTTACTACTTAGTATTTTTATTAATATTAGGCTAGAAAAACGTACTTTTAATACGAGCTATTATCTTAAATATACCCTAGTACCCGGTATATAGGTTATTATAGTATAAGTATAATACTTTAGCCTTTAGACTATTTAGGGTATATATTTTACTATTCCGATAGAGTAGACCGTACTCTTTAAGCTAAATAGTCGATCTAGCTCTCCTAGACGCGTTTTTAATATAGGATATTTAGGATTATCTTTATTCGGTAATAAAGATATCCCTTTAATATACCTTATAGAGTATATTTTTAAATATAATATTTTTAACGAAATCTAATTATAAATTTAAATTAAAGAGCGTAATATATACTACTTTACTATCCTCTTTAAGGGTAAAGTTAGCCGTTTCTTCCCCGTCGATAATAGAGGATACTATAGATTATTTTCCCTAGTAATAGGAAAACTTAAAACGTATACTTAGATTACTATACTATTACTTAGATATCCTATTACTAGCCTCGAGGGTCCTATCTTTTTAGGCTAGATATAGAGGTATTAATTTAAAAGGCTTATAATATACTATTAAAGTATTAGTTTTAATTTAAAAAGAGTATTTTATAATAGGGTAATACTTAATAAAATTATTTAATACTACTACTATATATTTAGTATACTTCTATAGTATAGTATTTTTATTTATAAAATATAATTAAAACTAAAGTACGATAGCCTATCTCGCTTTTCTTCTCTCTATAGGGTTATTAAAATCTAGCCTTCGTAATAGAGGATCTACTAGGTTCTTCCGCCCCGGAAGATAAGTAATTATAAAGTTAAAAGGAGCTAGGTATAATAATACTATTACCTACTTTAGAGATAACTAGGGTTTTAATAGTAAATACTTAATATTTAGATAATCTATTCTTATATCTATAAGTACCGAGGTATACGTAAAGTAGTACCTCTAAATCTTAAAACTCTCGTAAATAGCTAGAAGCTCTACGTCTAGGGTATTGTAGCGTAATTCAGCGTTCTTAAGTTTCTTAATAAATCGTCTATAGTAACTAGTTAATCTAGTAAACGATATAATATCTTATACTAATCGAGGCTCGGGCTAATCGGGTATCTCCTTAACTTTTATAAGATCTATACTAATTCCCCTAATACCTATAACCTAACTAAGATAGCCTACTTCGTTAGTCTCGAATTTATACTTCTTAGGGTTCTTATAAAAGCTAGTATCTCGAAGGGCTTTAATTATCGTTTTAATATAGTTAATATATTCTTCCGGTATATTACTATAAATAAATATATTATCTATATATACGATATAGTAAGTATTTATAAAGTCTTTTAAGATATCTTTTATATAATTTTAGAATATACCGGGTATATTTATAAGCCCGAATAGTATTACTATATATTTAAAGTATCCGTATCGATATCTCTATATTATCTTCTACTTATCGCCTTCGCGAATACGTATCCTATAATATACGTTCTTAAGGTCTAGCTTTAAGAAGACCTTAGCCTTCGATAGGCGTTCGAGGATATTATTAATTAATAGAAGAGGTATACGATTTTTCTTTATAATAGTATTAAGCTTATAGTAATCTATATAAAACTATAAAGTACTTCCCTTTTTTAGTACGAAAAGAACTAGGGCTTTTAGAGGATTATTACTTCTATAAATCTATCCTAGGTCTAGAGTTTATTCTACGTAATCTTTAAAGGTCTTTAACTCTTTCTTATATAGTAGGTAGATAGGGGTATACTTAAGGGGTAAACTTTCTAAGTTAATCGTATAGGTTTTTCCGCCTAGTAAGGGTAATCTATTTATAGCCTTTATATCTAGGAACTTCTCTTCTTTATTAGTCTACTAGTTAGGGTACTCTTATAGTATAGCCGTAGTATCCTTATCTTTATCGTAATTAAATATATAAGTAAATTTAGTTATTATATTCTATAAATACTCTAATAATATACTAGTTATTTAATATACTACTATACCTAGAAGGTCTCGCCTCTATATAGGGGTAGTAATAGGAGGCTTTTTTAAAAGTAACCCTATATATTATAGGTATATATAAGCTATTATAGTATTCCTAGTATATCGTATCTCCTCTAAAATAGAGATTAATTTAATACCGTCCTATCTTTCTTTTAAAAAGCGATAATACTACTAGCCTATCGAGAAGCGGATATTAGGGTCTATTTTTATTAACTAATCTAGCCCTATTACTATCTAGTACTTAGGATTATAGATCTTTATAATAATCGTATTATAATTAAAAGTCTAAATTTTTCCTTCCGAATCTATAATCTTTATAATAGTAATTACTCTTCCTCTTATCTTTATATCTCTTTAAACTATTAGGATATTAATTATATCTCTTATAAAAGTAGGTATAGCCCTACTTTTCTTCTTCTACTAGGTTTCGTCGATTATAATTTATAGTTTAGCCCTTATATCTAGAAAAATACTTATATCTTCTTATTAATATTTTACTTTTATAATAATAGGTATAATAAGTCCTTTTTTCGTAAAGATAGGTTATCGGGCTTTATCCTAAGGTCTAGTTCTAGTTATCGGTACTCTATTACTATTTAACTTCTCTTATATAGCTATTTTAATTAGAAGAAAAGATAAGCCGTAGTTTTTAATCGTATAGAACCCTCTACTATACTAAATATAATTTAAAATTATATATTAGGGTTTTATATAGCCTATAAACTTATACTTATAGTACTTAAGTATAGAAGAGTCTTTCCTTACCTTATACCCCTAAAGTATATTTATAATATAGTTAAAGTAGGGTTATTTATTAATTATATTATTTTTCTAGGCTTTTAAAAGGTTTATAGATAGGCTTTCTAATATATCGTAAGGTCTTCTAGTACCTCTATATATTAAGTCCTTATCGTAATCGTTCTCTCGCCCTTTATCCCTTAAATAATAGGTCTACTATAGGGGTTTTTCCTCGGCTAGGGTAAAGCTTTTTAGCTCTTAGAAGGTAGGGGGAGTAGAACTAGCTTTAGGGATAATAATCTTCTTACTTTTTTTATTAGTAGTATAGTAAATAGTAAATACTAAGAAAAGTTCGGGGAATTCTTATAAAATCTCGGCTTTAATTCTTAAGATATTATAAATTAAAATAATTAGTAATTTATATTTTTATTACTATTAGTCTATTAATATTACTATAATATTTCTACTATATAAGTAAAGTAGGATTAGTTCCGAATCTAAAAACCCTAGGAAATCGTTCTAAGTAATTCTAGATATCTAGTTATTATAAATACTAGCGATATATATAATCTAATAAGTTCTAATTTATTTCCTAAAATTAACTTATTTTAGTATTACTTTCTCGATATTATTTTTAATTTTATATAAACTAATAGTATAAT
>JAOYNU010044744.1:0-11434 GCA_026745395.1 Tympanopsis confertula | reverse complement strand
GGGGGGGGGGGGGGGGGGGGGGGGGGGGGGGGGGGGGGGGCTTGTGTGTTTTTTTCCCTTTTCCCTTTTCTTCTCGTTCTTTGAACTGGGTTGCTCATTGAAATACATGATCTCTGGATGGCGTTTGGGTGGTCTTGTGCTTTATGTTTGACTAGTTCCCAGGAAAGCAATTCCTCAGCAATCGAAAACGTCGCTGCATTTAAGTTTGAATTACCTGAAACTATAGTAACCCGATGTATGCATTAGCGCTATAGCGTAGTTAAGTATAGAGTAGATGCGGTAGATAAGTTCGATAAGACCGCGACGCGTGACAAACAGCCCAAACAGCCCAAACACGAATCCCAACGCCCGCATGAACCCTCGGTTCAAGAGCCTCGATCACTCGATTTAATTCTACGGAGTTGCTCAATTGGCTTCAGCCAAATTACAAACAGGCGGAACATCCTCTTAATCCTGCAGCGATCAGCTCAACGTTGTTGCCCAACCGGGCGCCCATATACACCACCGAAGGAACAGCCCTCAACGCGAAGCACCTCAAAACAACCACAACAGACATTCTAATCCTCCATTAGCGGGGGCCAGGGCAGGAAAATGTCGACCTCGACCCGACAGCCTGCTCGCCCACGCCGAATTGACGACGCGCTCTCCCAACTCATCGACTCCTTGACCCCGCCGCTCCCCATCACCGCCATCCAGGACGATGACTTCTCCGACGTCGACGAGGCCCTCGCAGCCGCCGAGGAACACCGCCACAGTTGCCAGCTCGACCGCGCCTGGCGCATCCTCGATACGCACCCTACCCCCTCCAACACAGCCGACGCTGCTTCCCCAGGTGGCCGCCGAGGCACCATCTCAGACAATGTGAACAACGCCGCCGACCTCATCAAGCGCAAACTTCGACACGAAAATGCTAGCCCCGAGCTAGCCGTGAAATTCTCAAACATGTACTCCAAACTCCTCACGCAGCCTGTACTCTCGCAGAAATGGGGTATCCTATACCTCCTCTACAAGCTTTCTGAAGACTCCGAGCTTGACCCCAACGCAGTGCGCAGCAGGAGCCCGCTTATGGACGATGGGAATTTGCAGAGCATGCTTGGCCGGGAAAGGAGTACCGCGCGGCCTGCTGGCCCGCGCGCAATGGACTCAGACGATGAAGGGCCCGCTGTGAGTTCCTCTGCATCGCAGCGGGTTCCGCAAGCGAGCAGGGCAGAGCGGCAAAGCTCGCTGCGCGAGGAATGGGAGGCGGAACTAGCATCCTACGAGAAGGAAAAAGAGCGTGTTCGCGACGAAAACGCCTATCGTTCTAGCTTTAATGAGGCCGCGGCTGAGCGGGAGGCAGGCGATAAGGCGAGAGCCTCTTCACGGCGGCCGTCGACTGCGAGGCCAGCGACGAGGCCTGGATATCATGAAGATGCGACTGAGTCGGTTGAACATAGGCTCTTGCGTGACCTGCCGTTTAACTTGCAAGGACTGTCATCAAAGAATCTGCAGTTTGAGTCGGAGACTGTGCTTAATTTACCTGATAATTTGCCTGTGCCGATGGTTTCACTTTTGAATTCTTTGGCTGAGCCCTGTCTATTGTATAAGGAGCTTGCTATTTTTGTGGAGGGTTCGGAGGGCGGACTTGTTAACCAGAGCTTGCGTGCTGCTATTGCGACTGAGCTGCGGTCTTATTTGGGCTTAGTTGCTACGCTCGAGGCGGAGATTCGGCAGGCTCTTGCTGCCATTGGAAATGGGAGTGATATCAAGGGAATGAGAAAGGGCGGTGTTACTCTGAAGCGATGTATGGTGTGGACAAGAGATGCTACGATGGCACTTCGGTTAATGAGTATTATTGTGGAAGAGTCGCGTGGTAAGTCTGGCGCCTATTCGAGCTGTTTTAAAAATGCTAATTTTTCTTGCAGACAAGAAAGGAGGTCAATTAATATCTCTTATTCACGGATACTCATCATCGCATGGCGACCCGTTTGTGGGTGCATTTGCTGAGAAGCTACTGGCCCATATCACGCAGCCTTTCTACGACATGCTCTGGTACTGGATTTATGAGGGTGAACTATCCGATCCATATCAAGAGTTTTTCGTTGCCGAGCCTCCACCAGACCATTCCATTGAAGATCCGAGGCGATTTGCATCGAGTGTGTGGGAATCCAAGTATAAGCTAAATGATGAAATGCTTCCATCCATCATTACCCAGGATTTTGCCAACAAGGTTTTTCTCATTGGTAAATCCCTCAACTTCATTCGATACGGCTGCGGCGACTCTGGTTGGGTAGAGGCCTATTCAAAAGAGACATCAAAAGAGCTCCGATATGGCGATACTGCGACACTCGAAACCTCCATTGACGAGGCTTATAAGAGAACTATGGAACGTCTAATCCATTTGATGGACAACAAATTCAAGCTCTTCGACCATCTGCGGGCTTTGAAGAAGTATCTTCTTCTTGGACAAGGAGACTTCATTGCTTTGTTAATGGAGTCTCTGGCCACGAATTTAGATCGCCCAGCAAACTCGCAATACCGACATACCTTAACCGCGCAGCTTGAACACGCCATTCGAGCATCAAATGCGCAATACGACTCTCCAGACGTGCTTCGACGACTGGACGCACGTATGCTTGAACTCAGCCATGGAGAAATCGGCTGGGACTGCTTCACCCTTGAATATAAGATCGATGCTCCGGTTGATGTGGTCATTACTCCATACGGATCCACTCAATACCTTAAGGTCTTCAACTTTCTCTGGCGAGTCAAACGGGTCGAATTCGCACTAAACAGCACCTGGCGCCGCTGCATGACCGGCGCACGAGGCGTGCTTGCCAATGTGGACGATAAGGTCGGCTCAGATTGGAAACTTGCACGATGCGCTATAGCCGAGATGATCCATTTTGCCTGTCAGCTACAGTACTACATTCTCTTCGAAGTGATAGAATCGAGTTGGGACAAACTGGAGGCTTCTATGTCAAAACCAGGATGCACCTTAGATGACTTGATCGAGGCCCACAAGTCCTACCTTGACTCCATCACCCACAAAGGTCTTCTGGGCTCTACTTCCTCCTCCCGTCATGGCATGTCCACATCCGCCTCTGCAAGAGGCCCCGAAGAAAGCTTCCTCAGTCAACTACATCAGATTCTCAAAATCATGCTCGCCTACAAAGATGCCGTAGACGGCCTCTACTCTTTCTCCGTCGCGGAGTTCACTCGCCGCCAAGAACTGAGTGCTAAAATCGAGACCCGCACCGCTCAAGGCCGCTGGGGTGTCACAGAACGCGATGCTCTGCCCCGCCGAACAAACAGCCGCGGCGGCTCAACACCAGACCTTAGACCTGCAAGTGCCGGCCTCGAAGCTGCCGACACGCCTCTCTCCGCTTCGACCCACGGTCTTGCAGCCGATGACCACATACTTACATCTCTCCGCGGCCGCCTACGCGAGCTCAGCGCCGATTTCCGCTCACGCCTGAACTTACTCCTCGGCGACTTGGCTTATCAGCCTGATGTGGATATGCGCTTCCTGGGCGTCATGATGAACTTCAACGACGTTTACGAGCCGGTGAGACCACGGCGTCGTACCGCAGCGCCTAGCTCGCGAGATAAAGAGAAGGAACGGGAGCGTGCTAAGCGTAAAGCTGCTGCTTCTGGCACTGCTGGCTCTACTGCTACTGGCTCGGGCACCGAAGGCAGTGTCCCGAAAGAGCCGAGAAGGGAGAGAAAGGAGCCGCAGGAATAGAGTATTAGATATGGCGTTTGATGGTGTCCTACTTGGTTCATTGCCAGTCGATATTCAGGCTGTAGAGTTGTGAATAAATACCCTTAACGCGTGACGAATCTATGATAATTCAGACTAGAGTATTTCGGTTGTGATGAGCTTGTATTATTCCGTTGATTGTTTTGTTATTTCGACCTAAGAGTTAGACTTCGAAATGAACTATACTTCAGCGCGGAGGCTTATCAGCGGCGGCGGCTATAGCTTATCAAAGCCGCCCGGCAGAAAAAAATAGTCGCTGAAGGGCCGTGCAGCGTCGCTGTCTTAACACCGACAAATTTTATTTCAAGAAGGTAGCATTGGAGCTTGTTCAAAGCTTCGTAGCACCTTTTGACCAACCTAAACCATGGGGAAATCCGAATCTTCAGCATCGACTCGATTGGAGAAGAAAGATCGGTCGAAACGCAAACTCGCCCAAGACGCCATTGACGAGGACGTCGACATGGCCGAGACCACTAAGCCAGCGAAGAGCGACAATAAGAAGCGCAAGACGGAATCCAGTGATCAAAAAGAAGATAATGCGACAACGAAGAAGAAGCGAAGGCACAGCAAAGCCGACGATAGCAGCGACGAAGATACCTCCGCCAAATCTACAGACAAGAAAAAGAAGTCCAAGAAGCGTGTGTCATTCGGCGTCGGTACCAAGGGGAACGATGGCTCGCAAAGCGAAAGCTCCGACGAAGCAGACAATGAGGCCGACGCAGACGACAGCAGCGACACAGTGACGCACAACGAGGACTTGGAGGCGCTGGAAGATAACGAGAAAGCGCTTGAGGAAATGCGCAAGCGCAAGCGCGAGAAGAAGAAGGAGCGCAAGAGTAAACCTGCAAACCCGTCTCCAACTGCTCATATTCACGAAACTCCGATTCTCTCTTACCTGACGCACTACTATCGCGATCGGGCGTCGTGGAAATTCCAAAAGAACCGAGAGACAAATCTGTTCAAGCACCTTTACTCTGCGGAACATGTCCCTGCGCAGTACAATGCACCTCTTCTCACATACCTGCAAGGACTGAAGGGTGATGCTTCGAAGTCGCGATTGAGGGAGTCGGCGGTGGAGATTGCGAAGCCGGATGTGGAGGCTCAGGATCGGGAGGAACCCGACGACACTGAGTACGACGATGCCGTGGAAGCATTCCGGGACACTCTACAGGACGGTGGTGACGAACTTAATTCAGCTGGGTTGAAGCAATTGAGCACCGGCGAGCAGGCTCGTCTTCAGAAACGACTGCGTGCTGAGCTTGTTTTCTATGCTGTTACAGATCAGCTGTTTAGCTTGGCGGCTGCGGTGCCGAAGAAGGTCGAGGCTAAACCTGAGCCGGTCAACAAGAAGAGAAAGAACCGGACGGCTGTCATTGATATCTCAAGCAGTGATGATGACACTTCAAGCTCTGGGTCTAGCGATGATAGCAGTTCAAGTTCCGACTCAAGCGATAGCGAAGATGCCACCGCTGCTCCTTCGACCGGCACAGGAAAGGCTGCAAAGGCCACGTCTTCGTCTGAAAGCAGCAGTGAGAGCAGCAGCGACGACGATGCTCCTACCTCTGCCTCTGTTTCAGCTCCAGCTCCAAAGAAGCAGCTGTCGAAGAAGGAAATGCTGAAGGAGAAGAAGAAAGAGCAGAAGAAGCTGCAGAAACATAATACGCAGGCCGCTCAGCCTGCCCCGAGCAAGAACAAGAAAACCCAGAAGCGAAAGCTCCGAACTGCTCAGATTGAAATATCTAGCAGTGAGAGTGACAGTAATTAGTTCTTGTATTGTTGGAAGAGGATTCATCTATATTGGCAGTATATTGGACGTGGTGTTGATTTCTGAAAAGTTGCATATACAGCGTTGTCATGAAATGTATTCTATCCGTCGGATGATTATGAATTTACTAGAACGGTTTGCAAGATGTAAATTAAGTATTGAGATCAGATAAAAGTACATGCTCCCATGAGTAGCCCCAAAGGTGGAAGGCCTATCGATGGTGGACGGGTGATAACTACACCGCCTTTGGACCCAAGCTCAAAGCTCAAGCTCACTAGGCATCGGCTGGCACGCGTCACTGGCCATTGTCTCCATCCACCTCGATTCTCTCTCTTCCTTCGCGCTCCTCAAAACTCTCTCCAGTCGCCATACAAAACTAAAGATACCGCCATCATGTCTGGTATGATAAATCCGATCTCGGGGCTGGCCCAGCCTCATTCCATTCGGACTGACGCTCACCTTCTCCGCAGCAGGTTACGACAGACATATCACCATCTTCTCCGACCAGGGTCGATTGTACCAAGTCGGTAAGTTTCAGCTCGCTCGAATCGGCAGATCTATATCCTCGGGGACTGTGGATGCGACCCCGGTGTTATGATCGTCGCCCGCTAACAATCGATTCGTGTTCTAGAATATGCCTTCAAAGCCATCACCTCGGCCAATATCACATCCATCGGTGTGAGGGGGAAAAACTGTGCTGTCGTCCTCTCTCAGAAGAAAGTTGCTGTACGCGTTGCCTCAAATCCAGAAATTAAGCCGTGGTCATCCTCCTGACATCCGCTCCCCCACAGGACAAACTCATCGATCCATCCTCCGTATCACACATTTTCAGGATCTCGCCCTCCGTGGGCTGTGTCATGACTGGTTCCATAGCAGATGCTCGTGCCTCAGTGGATCGAGCCCGCGGTGAGGCAGCTGAGTTCCGATACAAGTTTGGATATGAGATGCCCTGTGACGTCCTGGCGAAGCGATTGGCGAATATCAACCAAGTCTACACACAGCGGGTGAGTAGTATCCCTCTTTTGCCCGGCGCCGAGGTCAAGGCTGCCTTTTTGAGGCGTCAGAAGACATGTCAGAAGACGATATCTGGCTTCTGCCTCCGGGCCGTCATATCAAATCGATAGTCTCGCTAACACATCACGCACTGCAGGCTTACATGCGACCACTAGGCGTGGCGACTACACTGGTCTCCGTCGATGACGAGAATGGCCCACAACTGTACAAGTGTGACCCCGCTGGTTACTACGTTGGATACAAAGCAACTGCATCTGGCCCTAAGCAGCAGGAGGCGCTAAACCACCTGGAGAAGAAGCTGAAGAACAAGGACGCAGCCCCCGGTAACTGGGAAGAAGTTGTGGAGCTGGGAATTTCAGCCCTCAGCAACGTGTTGAGTGTTGACTTTAAGAAGCATGAGCTGGAGATCGGTATTGTCGGTGGTCCCAAGGCGGAAGGCGAAGGTACAACTTCGCAGTTCCGTGCTCTGACAGAGGAGGAGATCGATGAGAGGCTGCAGGCTATCGCCGAGAAGGACTAGATGTAAGCTGTCCTTATGGAGCTGTGGAAGTGTGACGTTGCAGAAAACACCGTCGACCGAACATCTCCGGATCAGCGAGCATTTTGTAATGGGATTATTTCTTTTTCCCTGTTATTTAGAGAAAGAGAGCATGACGAATGATCGAATCGATTGGTTTCTTCACGATGAGTAATTTCAAGTGATGTTTCATATGTGTAGGACAGGCTTTCTAGATCTCCGGCATTTGCGCTCTCTAACACCCTGCAGGACGTTGAGGTACGTACTTTGGCAGCGCAGGGGACCTCTCTTTCAGCAGAAGGTGGGTCGATCGACCTGAATAACTTTGCCACCCATCGCATGAGATGGATCACAAAGCAACTTTTGCCATCTGAAATTGTTTCTGGAATCGGGGATTATCCTGCTTCTGAAGATACGTTGAGTTGTTGTGGTCAACAACGATAGTTCAGCTGTGTGCATGAACGCCACATGTGTGGCTCGGCTCCCAACGTGGCTTGCGCGCAGAGAAAAATCGCTGCCAGCTGAAGGCCTGGTGGAGTTCGCTCTTCCCCGAACTATAGGCATTATAGGTTATTTTTGGGGTCCATTTCGATTGACAACTGGAGACGCTGGGGTTTCCTTTTGCGTGTCCGAGATCCGCCATGATCTCGTTCTATGCAGACCAACCTGATCTGGGCTAGTGACCTCCTCTAGCCACGAGGCACTTGGCCTCCCCTATTCGTCCTCCACTATTCTGGTGCCCAGGGGAGTTCGGCCCGTTCGCCGCCTACGCTACCAATCAATGGCTGCAAACACCCTGGTTCGTGAAACTGAATCGTCAAGGAACCTAATCTCGCGTATCCACCGCCCTAATTTTCAGATTTAACCCTAGAAAAGTCGGCATACCTAGTATGCTCTACATCATTTGTTCGTTTTCTGCTTGGTTTTAAAAATATCCAATGTATTCCGGCTGTCTCTATTCATATCAGCTGTGTGGCTTCGGGGCTTGCAGGGATGGCAGCCGTTGACTAGGACTCGGGAGCTATCGCCTGGGCCCACGCTCTTGCATCCCAGCTGCGTTGGTCTCCCCCGAGTCGTTCCTGGTTGCGGTTTGCTCACCGTCCATTGGTGCTAGTTAATCCTGCCCGTTGATCTTCCATCTGTCTCCGCTGTCATTCATTTCCTCTGGCTTGGTTTTTTTTTTTAATTTTCTCCATTTTTTTAATTTATTTTTTTAATTCTCTTTTCCCACCATTCCTGTCCAGGTTTTATACGTTTTGCACTATCACTGACCTGCCAATGAGATCCCCTTACAGCGCATCCCTTTTCCAAAAGCTTTCCCCCCAAGTCGTTGATTGTCATATCTGGGGCATTAGAGATGACGCTGCCTCGGCGCACCTTGTTTCAGGCTTATAAAGACTCTGGGCCTCGTCTCCTCCACACCCTTGACCATCAAGCCTCTTTCGTCTTCTTTTCTTCCTGACACTGGTCATTCCACCTACTCTAATATTTCTTTCCTTCTTTTCTTAACACTTGGACTTTCCTTCCATTGATGTCACTCTTCTTGACCCTTCTTGACAAGTTTGCTTCTTGTTTTTGAACTTCTTCTCTTCTAATTCCTATTTATATTCGATTGTCTACAATGGCGGACGGACGTAAGCAGTGATGACCTCGATATCAAATTACCCGAAATCTATATCGCCAAAAATACTGATAACCACCCGGCACGAATAGTCAACGAGGCCCGCGCAGTGCGAGTGGCCGAACTAATTAACGACTACCGAACCCTAATGCTTCACATATCCCAACAAAACGTCGGCGCAAGACCAGAAGAATACAATGAGCAGGGATTCATGGTGGTCCGAGAGTGTCAGGCGGCTGCTCAGCGGTTAATGGCTGCAAACTACCACCCGGCGCCTGTGGTGGCACACAATGGCGCCGAGGCAGAGAAAGCAGAACTGCAAAGGTTTGTTGGTCCAGCTTTAGAACTCTTGAAACTATCGCTAATGTATACGATGCCATTCTATATAGAGTCATTGTTGATAGCAGTGCTCGTCGATTCCAAGCACACAAAATCTATCTTCGTGCCGCCGCGGCTCGGCGCTGGGCTATGTCCCGGGCAAGTGCTTTACGTGGCCAAGCGCCCACCGCAAATCACGCCGCAGCCTTGAAAGCTGCAAATGTTGGGCTCCAACAAGAGCTGGCACGCATCACAGATCAGCACGTCGTTTCTGATCTTCGGAGTGCAGACCTGCGGGCAGGTCATTGGGTTGATGACGACCCGTCCTTGGATGTAGTGCGTCGCTGGATCCAGGGTCGGTGATAACTGCCCGGGTCCTGCGTTTCAAGTGCATCTAGAGCATACGGCCTTTCAGCAAAGCCGTCACATATTTTCTGCCCCGATCGAGGGGCCTGTGTGGGATGGGTATGCGGGGGCCTCTTCCGCATCGGCCCTCGGCGGGTACAGCGCGGGTCGCATTTATCGGAAATACGCTGAGAGAAAAAAAAAAGAAAGGGAAAGGGAAAAAGCTGGAAAATCAGAAGAAGCATGTCCTTATTCCTCAACTGAGCATGGCGAAGATATCCCCTCTTGTTTTTGGACTTCTTATTTATCTTGTCTTGTTACCTGCATTATCTTCTGGCGCTACTGTGGGTTTGATCGTGCGTGGATATAAAGAATAACTATATACGTACCCCTCCCGGTGAGGAGTACCAATACAATTTCATGTTTAATGCTGAACGACGCATATCGCCTACCGCTCCAATTTTCGATTTCAAAATGGTCGAGTCCCAATTTTGCTTCCTGCGTCAGGAGACGCTGTAGATGTATGATACCCACATACGGAAGCACTCAGGCCTTTTTACCGTGATTCTGGAATGTCTCCACCTTCTGAGCAAGCGTTTCCGATGCAGATTACATATCGAAAGATCGTGCTCGTAGTAGAAGTGACAATTGTCCTGCTCCACTTGGTCAGAAAAAAGTGACGAGCTAAGTCACTCATGTCACAAGCTCCAGTACAAGAAAGGATTAGCCCAGGGGAAATCGGATCCCAATAAACATAGGATTGTGCTTTCTTTTGCTCTATCCGCCAATCAAGCCTGGCCCAGTCACACGATTGGATCCGCGAAGAATAGGGATCCAGACACCTGGGTCTCGAGGCAGACAATAGTAGCTGAAATGACGGAAGCAAGCTTCATCTCACCTCCAGTCGCGCCATGCAGGATCCATAGCTGCCACTAGTTCACATCCAAGCTCGGCTGCTCATATGACCTTGTCTACCTTTTCAAAGTCGGTCTGAGCAGCCTTTGCACATTGAATACGGGAGAGGGCGGTGATAGTCCACTGCAGAAGACAGTATTAGGAAAAAAGTACCCACGAACATACAGCGCGCAGACATAGTCACCCAGGGCATCGGGTCCTCGACACACCCGCTACTGCTGCATTAAATGGACGATACCATGGATTGCGGGCAGCGAGCCGGGCTAGTGGGGATATGGGAAGGCTCCATGAATCACGATGGGTCTCGGACTGGATCTTGCATATGTGCCATGTGGACCCGGGGCTAAAGCCTTAGCTCGCCGCGCGCAACGCCAATCGGCGGTCAGATGGGACGCTTCGCGGCTCCTGTTCAGCTGGTGTTGGTCGGTTGGTGCCCCAGGGGTCAAGGGTAAAAATTTTCATGCCACGTTTTCAAGGACTCCCGAAACCCCTATCCGATTGATATGCTACCCGATGGATTCTAGAACCCACTCTTCGGGGATATTCCCAGCCTTTGAGTTGACTTCGCTCTTCTAGTTTGGTCCCTCCTGCTGCCTCAGGAATGTGATCGACGCCACACAACGGCGCACTAACCACCGCTACTGTATGTACATTGTGGGGCATTGTCCTTTAGGGTTTGCAGTTCGGCCGTAGTCTGCGTTCTCTTGTTCGGGCATTGCAGATTGGTGCTAATTCTTATGTTGCGTCTTTTGTGATTGATGATCATCCAACTGAACCAGGTTTTCGTCTGAAATCAGCTTTCTTCGCCTATGTAAAACAGGTTGCAGGTCGTTGAACAATCCTCGCTTCACACCTGACCTCGGGGTGTACCCGTGGACCTATGTAGACTGGATGATCCGTTTTATATATCCAAGTCGGCTGAGCCCTTTTCTCGTCCTGAGAACAATCCATGGATGGCTCACAGTCCTATCACCTATAACCTTGGAATCCTTCCATCCAGCTTCAATATCGATCTAAGTTGTGTTTTGCTGCCTATGGTTGAAGTAAGATATGAGCGCACTCTTTGGCCACGCCCAGCAGCTCGAAGACTGAGGTATCTTCAAAAGGAGACAACACGATACGCACCCCTTTTTCAGATTAAGAGTGAGAATCAGTATTAAAGGATATGCAGAAAATTGGAGTGGTACTAGACAGAAC